>JAQQSU010006756.1:0-13422 GCA_028627135.1 Pseudochirops cupreus | reverse complement strand
GGGTCAACCTTACACTCATTGAATTTGGCTTAGGGAAGGAATGACATACACTCTAAATTAGGTATGTTGCCCTCCAGGAGAGTAGGGGGGGAAGTGGATGAGAGTGGGGATGATGGGGGGGAGGGCAGGTTGGGGGAGGGAGGGTTGTTAGAAGCACCCACTTCTGCAAAGAGACAGGGGAAAAGTAGAGAATAGAACAAATGAGAGTGCAGGATAGGAAAGAGGGAAATACAGTCAGTCTTTCACAATATGTCCATTGTAGAGTTGTTCTGTGTAACTACACATGTACAGCCTGTACTGAATTGCTTGTCTTTCCAGTGGGGGTGAGTGACAAGGGAGGAAGAAAAAGAATCTAGAATTTAAAATTCTAAAATCAGATGTTAATATACATAAAATTATTGTTATTATTGTTATTATTAGTATTAGTATTTACATGCAGCTGGGGAATAAGATACACAGGCACTGGGGTAGGGAGATCCATCTTGCCAGGGGAGTTAACGGTGGAGGATATAGCAGAGAGCAGATTAGGGGAGGGGATATACAGCGGGATCACTCTTTTGGGATGGTGGGTAGGGAAAAGATGGGTGAAAATTTGTAACTCAAATCTCATGGAAATGAATGATGTAAACTAAAAAGAAACAAAAGAATAAAAAAAAGAAATCAGAAAAAGAAAAACCGATTGTTCCTCAAAAGTATGTTTAGTATTCAATGTGTTGAAAATGTAGTTTCGTGATAAAGTAATTTGGTGTACTCAATATCAATTTGTGTAAAACAAATAGTTGCAACAAAAGAAGGCTATAGTATACACAAAATATTTTTAGAAATCTAAAAAAAAAAGAAAAGAAGAAACACATCTTTTGTCAGTCATGGAATATAAGGGTTGTGAGAGATTTTTGTCATGTCATTAACTTTTCCACCTGTTTCATCAACTTTTTTTTATTATACTAGGTATATTTTTGGGTTTTTTTTCAGCTAGATATATCTACTTTTTAAGAATTAAACAGAGCATAAAATCCTTTATCCTTTCTGGTAGTCAATCAGTCAAAAAGTTTTTTATGGGGTGTCTGATATGTGCCAGACGTTGTATTAAAGAAAGAAGATAAACAAGAAAGCCAAGAGACTGTCTGCTCTTAAGCAATCCACAGTCATGAGAGAGATACTGTAAGGACAGGTATATTTGAGCAAGATATTTACAAGATAAATTGGAGATAAAATATAGTTGGAAAAGGGAGATCAAGATGAGATTTTAGTTGGTATGTGAAGGAAACCAGGAGGCAGAGATGATGAGAGAGAGAGACAGAGACAGAGAGAGACAGAGAGACAGAGAGACAGAGAGAGAAGAGAGAGACAGAGAGACAGAGAGAGACAGAGACAGAGAGAGGCAGAGACAGAGAGAGACAGAGACAGAGAGAGACAGAGACAGAGAGAGAGAGAAAGGAATTCTAGGAATGGGTAATGGGCAACATATGTATTCAGAGTCTGGAAATACAGTGTTATGCAAGGACCAACAATGGTTCCAGTGTCATTAAATTCCAGAATATTGGAGGGAGGAAAGAATAAGGAAGAAATAAGGAATAAGGAAGACTGGAAAAGTAGGAAGCAGCTAGGTTGAGAAGGGTTTGGGATGTCAAATGGAGGATTTTATATTTAATTCTTGAGGTGATAGCCACTGGAGTTTATTAAAAAAGGGATAAATGTGAACTGAAAATATATGCATTTTAGAAAGATTAATAAGACTACTAATTTCATGATATATTGGAGTCAATCAATCGGATAATAAACTTTTATTAATTATCTACTATATGTCAGGGACTGTGGTAAACTTTGGGAATAGAAAGAGGGGAAAGACAGTTCTTGCTTTCAAGGATCTCACAATTTAATGGAGGAGACTACATGCAAACAGCTACATAGAAGGAAACAATGTACAGGACAAGTTGGAAATAATAAAGAAAAAGCAATAGAATTAAAGGGATTGGGAAATGATCCCTACAAAAAGCAGATTTTTAGCTTGGAATTGGAGAAATATAGAGAGTGGAGTGGGGAGAGACTTGAGACAAGAGGATCATCTAAAAGGTAGTTGCAATGTTCCAGTTGTGAAGTAATGAGTTACTGTTTGATGGCTCTGAAAATGTCAGAGGAGAGCAACTGGAATATACAAAAAATGTTGAAAAGGTAAAATAGGACTTAACAACACAATGGATAGTGAGGTAGTGGTGAGAGACAATGAAAAACTGAAGATGACACTTAGATTTTCAGCCTGAGTGAATGGGAAGATTGGGGTTCTCTAGACAGCAACAGAGAAGTTTGGAAGAGGGGAGGGTTTGGATAGAAATAATGAGGAAAGTCTTGGACATGTCTACAGCATATCCGGGTTGAGATGTCTCATTGGCAAATGGATATTTGAGTTTAGAGGTTAAGTAGATCTGACAATCTTGTCTCAAAATTATTTCTTATATCTAACTTAAATATTTCATTCAATAATTTGAAAGGCCAAATTACTATAATCGATTAGTGTATATTCATCATCGAGTGGTAGATAGAGAGCTGTGCTTGAAGTCAGGAAAACTTGAGTTCCAATCTAGCTCCTTGTACTTACTAGTCTGTGACTTGGGATAGATAAATCACACAATTTCCACATTTGTTAAGGAAGAGTTGCAATAACTTCCATTTCACATATTTATTATCTGGATCAAATAAAAAAAATGCATATGCAATGCTTTACAATCTTGCAGAGCTTTGGAAATTCAGCTACTGACAGAAGTAACTAGTTCTAACAATTCAATTTGTTTACATAAAAACATACACACACAAATATTCACACATACACATACACATGTATAGAGGGAGAGTGAGAGAGAGAATAAGTCCTCTTTTTTTTCCATTGTTCTCAGCACACATCCTTTAGACTAAAAACTAATAGTATTATTTCAAAATTACTTCACATCAGGTTATTTCATTTCTGTCTCCATATCTTAGAATCCACCTTAATAATTGATTGGTCATAGGTTAATTGTATTTTCTGTTCTTTTAGAATCTGATTTTCTTGAGAAAAGGAAAATACTTGTTTTTCTATTTGTATCCTTAGGTTTAGAATAATTCTCTGGGCCTAGCAGGTAATTAATAAATTATCATTTGTTCATCCATTCACTGACTCATTCATTGTGTGCCTAATGATATAATTTTTCTATTTTACTTTTTCTAGAATGATTGTGAAAGTGTAATCATTCTCCCCAAATATAGAGGTAAAAAACTGAGCAAGTTAAAAACTGAGGACAGATTTTATCAATTTGGTCTTCTTTGGTGCATGCTAGGATCAAAAGTTTCACTGAGCAAGAGGAGAACGTGTGTGTGTGTGTGAGTGTGTGTTTTCTGTTTATATATATCCTTGCCTGGGCAGGTAAAAAGGTATGGAAGAAACCTGAAAGTAACTTTCAGTTATGTGTTTCTCATTCTTTTCAGTTGAATACTGACCAAGGTTTTCTGCTACACTCTTTAAAAATATGGAGAAACAATTATAGTGGAAGATGAAAGAAGAGATAATCAGGGGTGAAAACATGTAAGCTTTCATCTTTCTGCTGTTCTCAAAGCTAGGTAACAATAAAATTTCCTCATGTGAAAGGAATTGAGCAGAATATTGACCATATAATTCACAGGAATGTTGTAAGAAAATTAATGACTTACTATTTACAAAATGCCTTGACCAAAATATAATGACATTCCTTTGGCAAGATGGAACTATCTTGAGAGTAATATTTTGGACAGATTGCCTGTAAAATTTGCAGAGACTTATAAAAAATAAAGGAGAGGAAAGAACCCAAGGGATTTTGAAGTAATTCTCTATTATTTCTGCATTTCTTGCATATGCATAGAAAAACAAAATTAAAAAGAAACATTTTTTTCTCCTTCTTTGTTTTTGTCTTTTTAACTTTGATATATTTTCACTTGCATTTTTGGTCATTAGAAGCATAGACTTGTCTATTGTTAGGAAGAATAATAACTTTGTCATAAAACTGCATAAGTAGCATTACGGCAGTATGGTGGAATAAAAAGGGGTTCTAATAATTGTTAGCAATATAGCCTTGGTCAAGTGACAACCTCTGTGGACCTCCTTTTCTTATTAATTAGAAACAAATGGAAGGTATTGAACAAGATGAGCCTTGAGGTCTTGCCTATCTCTAATTACCTTATCCTATGTTTCATATTTTAAAAAATCTCAAGCAAACTCACAACTGAGGAAATAGTTTCATGGCAGCTTACATGGGAATATAGTGCCATTCTCTTTTCAGTAGCCCTTTAAATAGCTTACATCTCAATAGAGTAGAATTGACATATAAATCATTATAAACATGATAAAATAGAGTAGGTACAAGTAAGGTTTATAGAGGAAAATTCTGGAAAGTATGGAGACTTGAACAGGCTTTCTCAAGAAGGTAGTACTTGAGCTGATTCTTACAGAAATACAAGTATTCTCAGAGTTTCTTGTATAGAAGAAAGGAATTCTAGGCACTAGGCACATTTTCACTTTAAGATGATTTTCATATGGAACAAATTAATGATATGAAGGGAAGAAAAAACAAAGAATCTTTTTCGGTATGAAGATTCATAATTATTATAAAAAGATAGAAAATATCACCCATGCTATAAATAAAATTGATTGGACAAGATAACAAGAAGATGAGCAAATAATTGGGCTGATTCTCTTACTTAAAAACATAACTTCTCCTCACATTAATAAATAAAAATTTCTACATATATTTTTAATGGTGGCGATAAATTGAGTTTCTAAATTCTATTTTAGAATAGAGAAAATACATTCCCCCAGCTGAAGAATGATGATTATTAATCAAAGGGTGAATATAGAAGTATTTTTGTGCAATAAATATTGCTGAATGGACAAATAAGAATGAAATTTACAATACAGAGTTGTGAGTTACCTTATACATATTTTGTTGTTGTTTGTTTGTTTACCACCCTCCTGGTCTTCCCTGTCATGGTAAACTAAATCGGTCTTCATTCTTCACTAAAGATATTGAGGCAATTATTGGAAAAGTATGATCTCAGTTTATATATGAATTGTGATGAATTCCTTATACATTATACATTAGTTTAAATAAATTAGGACTTGAGACTTTTTTGTTACGAAAGGGAGTAATTTTTTTTTAAATGAGAAATCATATTAGCATTTAGAAATTAAAGAAATGTTTTAAAAAGATCAATGATTTGATAGGGGAAATTTGAGGAGTTATGACATTTTAAGATGAGTACTTAATTTATTTTGTCTTTTAAAAGTAAAAGATTTTGTTTGAGATCAGAAAATATCATTGTTGTAAATGACTCATTGAGTAAATATTGTGTACTGTGTGCATATCAATACATGTGTTACCTTGTACATGATTTGTTGTGTCAATAGAAAACAAATTTGATCATTGCCAATAACTAGAGTGGTATAAAAGGAAAATATATTTCCTCTGAAGATATTATACCTAGGAGAGAGAGAAAGATACAGAGAGAGGAAAGAGAGAGAGAGAGGGAGAGAGAGAGAGAGAGAAAGAGAGAAAGAGAGAGAGAGAGAGAGAGAGAATTTATTTGTAACTGTTTATTAGTGGTCTATCTCTGTATAAGTTAGAGTGAGTCAAATCAGAGATTGAGTGTCAAACTTCCCAGGTGAGAGTAATAGATCAGTATGTCCAAAAGGAAATTTAAAATGTAGAATAGAATTCAAGAGAGACACTAAGGATGAAAGCAAGATCTTAAGTCATAAAAATGATCATTGAAATTATGGGTTCTCATGATATCAACAAGTTAGAGAGGATACAGAGAAAGGAGAAGAGGGACTAGGACAAATCTTTAGGGAAAACCCATGATTAATGCATTGTCATAGAAGAAAATTCAGTAAAGGAAATTAATAAAAAAAAAAAAGAGTCAGAAATTTATGAGAAAAGCTAAGAGAGAGGAGAGTAACAACAACCCGCAAAGAGAAAAGAATTTAGAAGAAAGTGTCATATCTTACAGAGAAATTCAAAAGGATGGGGTTTGACAAGAATACTTAATATTTGTCAGTTAGAGGATCACTTATGGCATTGCATAGTACAGTTTTAGCTGGATGATGATGTTAGAAACCAGATTGAGGAGGAATTAGAAGACAGTGAGAGAAGAGGGAAGGAAGATACCAATATTAGAAGGAATTTTGCAGAAATAGCTGTCAGGTATGCTAATATCCATTGAGGGTATTTGAGGATGGAGTAGACAGGTATGTTTGTAGGCAGAAAAGATAGAATTGGTATATAGAGTGACGCTTAATATAAAATAATAGTAGGGAAGATGGTACAGAAATGTTCTGCTGAAGATGGGAGGAAATAAGATTAAGGGCAAATGGAGGGAACATGCCTTGACAAACAGAATGGTCAATTCATCATCAAAGACTAAAGTGAAGGAGAGTTGAGAATGATGTCAGAACTAAGATAAGACAAGAAGAAAACAGTGAGATCCTAGTTAAATTGCATCAATATTTTTAGTGAAATTGAAGAAGAGGTCTTCAGCAGAGAGAGTGAGCAGAGGAGCATGAGATGCTTTCAGAGAAAAGGTTTGAAACAGCCATTATGGTGAATGAGATAGGATATAACCTAAGGAGGAGTAGCAGCGAAAGCTCAGTGGAGACTAGGTAACATAAATTTCAGTAGGTCTATTTAGCACAATTTTGGGATATGGAGTTCTGTCCAGTAGTACCTTAGAAGGAGGGATTGAGGTGGATAGCAGCAGTAATCCATGCTTGGGACTTAAGTCATAAACTTTAATAAGTCAAGGGAATAAAGGAACCAAGATGTATAGTTGAACTGTTTTGCCAAGGGGTAGATTGTAAAAATAAAATACTATAACTAGAGCAGAGGAAATGGCCTCAGTGGAGTGCAAGAGTTGGAACAGTGTAATATAAAAGTATGTTTATGAGGTATAAGGCATGGGAAAGATGGAAAAATGAAAGACTATTATCAGAAAAGGAAATTCAGAGTTTTTGAATAAGGAAGTTGAATAGCTGTAGATGATGGTGAAAGTGAAAGCATGACTTTCCCAATGTGTAGCTGAGTTGGAGGAGTGGAATAGGTCCTGGAAATGGAGTAGACTGAGGAACTAGAATGGGAAGATACTTGAAAAAAATTCTTATTTACTTTAGAATGACAGAGTTAAGAGGATCTAGTCAGGGGCGGCTAGGTGGCACAGTGAATACAGCACTGGCCCTGGAGTCAGGAGCACCTGTTCAAATCTGATTTCAAGTCTGGCCTCAGACACTTAACACTCGCTAGCATGTGACCTTGGGCAAGTCACTTAACCCCAATTGCCCAGCCTTCCAAAAAGCAAAAAATAAAAAAGAAGATCTAGTCTCTGAACTTACTGAGAAAGGAAGTATGATATCCTGGGGCTTGGTAGAGGGGAGATTAACTAGATAATAGACCCTAGAATCTGGTTTCTATGGTACATTTGAAATGTAGGAATCTCAAAGTAAGAAAGGATGCTGAGTAATAAAGGTAGAAGCAAAGTCTGTAAGTAGTAAAGGGTGAAGAGCAAAGAATGTTCCATGTCCCATTCTATAATGAGTGTATACAGGGTATGAGAGAAAGGGTAGTTAGTAATGGGAAAAGTGGAGAGGAATATATTTATTTTCAAGAAGGAATCAGATCTCAGAGGATGACAAAAGATGAGAGTAACAAAAGAAGTGGTACAATAGTGAAAGAACAACAAAAGAAGTGGTACAAATGTGAAAGAAAGTCTCTTAATATGGAATAATACAGTATTCCACAGGGCACAGTAGAAAGAACAGAAAGATCTGGTGGGCATTGGCAGGGTAGAATTGAAAGGAATAGAATGTAGATAGGTAGGGCTGAAGATGTGAATTTGTATTTCAGCAGGTAAGGCTCAGTATCACAAGGATGGGATAGGAGAAAGGTATGTGATTATGTAGAAGAATCAGTTCAGAGTAATCCTGAGGCCCAATGATAAACGCAGGTGATCAGAAGGTTCACATTATAACTCTAGGCATTGGCAGAGACAAACTGGTCTTTTCTTCTTGCTTCAAAATAAAAGGCATATAGAAGCGTACCTTGTAGGAGGCATGCACAGAAGACTATATATTTCCAACTGATGTGATCTTGGCAGGATTTGGTGCAAATCTATTAGAATAGTGGTCCTTGGAGAAATGGGAATCTAAAGAGGAGGCAGGAATCAGGCTTGATAGCTTTTCTAATCCAGTCACCCAGGTCCAAGTTTAACTGTGTTTTTAGAATGGTCTAAAAGACTAGAGAGAAACTGAGAGTTTATCCTTACTCTATTTACCCAGAATAAGCAGAGTAAAGTGTTTCTTCTGTGTCTTCCATTCAGTCTGGAATCTTGTGGAGGAGTCAGTAGGTGGTATGCCCCAGAATCAGAAGGCTAGTGACAAGCTAACAAAACTTCAATGACCAGGACACTGTAAGTGGTATGTCTCCATTCTGAAAGCCAGGAAACAAAGGTAATCATACTCACAAGGAAGGATGTGAAAACAGAATCAGTATTAAATGCAATATTTCTTTGAAAGACTTCTGGTTACAAGAAACAGTCACAGTCATTCTTTAGAAGCAGTGCATTATTTCACTTGGCTTTGATCATAGAAAAGAAAGACAAATGGGGGGCTTCTTGGCAAATTCCAAGAATATATGTGGGGAAGTTGAAGGTTTTCCCTCTCTGCCTGTGTCCTGTGTCTCTCTAAGGAGATCAGTTGGCTTTTTCAGGCCCTTATTGGCTAAAGTCATGAGTCTATATAGAAAATTTCAACTAGAGGAAGCAAGTGATCTGGTGCTATGAAACTGGTCAATGTAGAGAATTAGGGCAGGAATATTGACCAAGGAGATTTATTATGTTATATTATGAAGATCCATAACTAAAATCGAGGCATTCTACTTCCAGAGCAGTAGTTGACAGTATCAACAATTTTTCTTTCTTCCTGCGCATGGGTTCAGTTGTGATGTGCTATTATTTTCTCATTCTAGGCCTGCAATGAGGGATTTCACCATTTGTGTACCTGCAGTAATGATATATAGCCATGGTGTGATAACATACTTCATGTTTCTATGCTTTATTTCCCCAAAATGTAAATACAGGTTATATTTAGATATGGAGAGAGAGAGAGACAGAGAGACAGAGAGAGATAGAGAGAGAAAGAGAGACAGAGACAGAGACAGACAGAGGGACAGGCAGACAGACAGATTCCTTGAGGGGAGGCAGAATATTTTTTTACTTTTTATGCTATATGTAACATGGAACAAAATGCTTAGTACATATAACATGCTTAGTAAATATGTCTCTGTACTTTCCTTTTTAAGACTTTTGCCATTCAGTTGGACTACTTTATTTTCCATTTTGTGGGCACATGTATCTATATGGTATTTTTCTTTACCTTTTTTTTTTTTTGCTAGGAAAAGTGCCAATATCCTAAAAGTATATTTCTAATTTGTTTTAGATTTGAAAGATTTTTTTTTAACTTCATAGAGGAAGGTATTTAGGTCTATACTTCCTAAAGATTCAAAATAGTTAGCTTCTTAAATCTAACAAGACATTTCCTTGTCACATCCTCAGACAGACTGTAAGCACCTTGGGGAAGGAATTGTCTCACTTTTCCCTTTGACTCTTGAGTACCTAATAGTGAGCACTTAATAAGATCTTATTGAAGTAAATTTAATAGATGAATGAGGAAGCTAGACCAAGGACAATACCATGGGAGTTGACTCTGGGAAATGGGGTATATTTGCTTTAGGACTTATAACCATATAGTTGTAAAGATAGAAAGAAAAGGCAAAAAAAATTAAATGACTTTATAGAAGTTCCCATGTCCCAGCAATTTTGAAAATGAACATTTTCAGGGCAGTTCCAAAGCTTTAACCAGAAAAGTTTGAAGTGCGTATGGGGCAGCTGATGGCAAAACACATTGAGCCTGAGGCAATCAGCAGTACTTCTGAAACCTTTTGAACATCCCTGAAAGTGCAGTAATTCAAAAGTGTGTTATAGAAACTTACAATATCTTTATCCAACTTTAGATGGATAAAATAAATTGCTTGAGAGTTCCATGAAATTGTGTCATGGGGCACTCTTATAATGCTCCTAACCATTGGTTTTAAGAGAAATTCTCAAAATATGACTTGCAGCCTCATTTCTGATCATGGCATTTTAGTACAGTTTAGCTGAGTAAGTATTTTGATGCTATCTTCTAAAAAAAAAAGATACTTCTCAAAATGATATTGAAAATAGCAGGTCTCTATTTGTAAAGTGAAAGCAAATATAATACCAGAAAAATCCATTATATTGACTATTGAATTTTTCTGGAGATAATAATTTCTTTCCCCCTTCCTCACACATGTATTAATTGCAGTTTTATTTGATAGTTAAAAAGAAAAAGAAAAAAAAACTTAGAAAACTAGTTGGATACTAAAGGAAAATTGTTTTCTATTATTTTAGCATTAAAATAGAATTAATGGTTTTCTACTTAACATAGCTATTATAAACAATAATTAAATGATTCTTTCAGGTAAAGAATATATTCAAATATGGAGAAATAATATTGACATCTGGGGATTTGAAATTTCTTCTCTCATATTATGAGTAAAGCTCCTACATATAGAAGCTGAAACCCATGAAAAATATTAATACTTTTCAAAACTCACTTTTAAAAGATTTTGAGTTCCAGTATTCACTTGTAAATCCATCCGGTCTTGGCAATTTTTTTTCTTAGGGAGTTCATTGATGAATTGATCTTTTTTTTTCTGAAATGGGCTTAAGTATTTTCTTTCTTCTATTTATCTGAGCAATTTACATTTTTGTAAATATTTATTCATTTCACTTAGATTGTCAGATTTATTGGCATAAAGTTGGGCAAAGTAGTTCATAGTTATGGTTTTAATTTCATCTTCATTGGTGGTGAATTCACCCTTTTCATTTTTGTCCCTAGTAATGTGGTTTTCTTCTTCCTTTTTAAAAAAAATCAAATAAACCAACGTTTTATCTGTTTTATTGTGTTTTTTTTTCATACAACCAGCTCTTAGTTTTATTTTTTAGTTCAGTCATTTTCTTAATTTTACAATCTTTCCTTTGAATTTTAGGATTTCTAATTTAGCATTTAATTAGGGATTTTTAATTTGTTCTTTTTTTCTAGTTTTTTTTTAATGGCATGCCCAACTCATTGACCTCCTCTTTCTCTATTTTATTTATGTAAACATTTAGAAATATAAAATTTCCCCTAAGAACTTTTTTGGTTGCATCTCATAGGTTTTGGTATGATGTGTCATTATTGTCATTCTCTTTGATAAAGTTATTGATTGTTTCTATGATTTGTTGTTAGACCCACTAAGTCTTTAGGATTAAATTATTGAATTTCCGTTTAATTTTTAGTTTATCTTTCCATGGCCTTTTATTACATATAATTTTTACTGCATCATCATCTGAAAAGAATGCCATTAGTATTTCTGTTTTTCTGCATTGGATTGTGAGGGTTTTGTGCCCTAATACATGGTCAATTTTTGTACAGGTGCCATGTACAACTGAGCAAATGGTAATTTTTTTTCTATCCTCATTCAGTTTTCTCCAAAGGTCTACCACATCAAACTATTCTAAAATGTTATTCACCTCATTAACTTCTTTCTTGTTTATTTTGTGGTTAGAGTAATCTAGTTCTGAGAGGGGGAGGTTGAGATAACCCACTAACATTGTTTGGCTGTCTGTTTCTTCCTACAGCTCTCTTGACTTTTCCTTTAAGAATTTGAATGCTATAGCACTTAGTGAATTTATGCTTAATGATGATATTACTTCATTGTCTATATCTTTTAGTAAGATGTAGTTTCTTTTCTTCTCTGTTTCAATTAGATCAATTTTGACTTTTTCTTTGAGATCAGGATTTCTACTCCTGTTTTTTTTTTCTTTTACTTCAGCTGAAATTTGTTCTGCTCTAGACTTTTACCTTCACTCTGTGTGCATCCCTCTGCTTCAAGTGTATTTCTTGTAAACAACATTTTGTAGGATTATGATTTTTAATCCACTCTGCTATTCACTTCTCTTTTATGGGAGAGTTCATCCCATTCACATTCACAGTTTTGATTACCAACTGTATCTTCCTCTGTATTCTATTTTCTCCTATACTTTTTCTCTCTCCTTTTCCCTTTCCCTTCTCACCAGTGTTTTCCTTCTGAAAATCATTCCCTCAGTCTGTTCTCCTTTCTATCAGCCCCTCTCCCTTTTCCCCCCTTTCTCCTATTACATCTGTCCTTCCTTCTATCCACCCTTTTACCCAATGCCCTCCCTTTTCTTCCCACTTTCTCCTCTGAAAAGCTGCTACATGAGCAGCTTTTCAGAAGACTGCTGCTGTGAATAGCTTCAAGGTTCTTATCCCATAGTATACTGAACTTTCTATTTATTCAGTAATCAATTAAGACAAAACATTGGCAGAAACTAAAGTAAAGCATTCACAATGTTATAACATAACAAGTTATCACTAAAATGGCCATATAGTTTTCACCAAAGTGGCCACATAGTTTTAAAGTTTAAAAGAGATAATATCATTCAGTAAGTCCTTAACTCAATCATCCTTAAGCAGTAAGTTTACTTAAGGGACATTAAGTACAAAGGTCAAAGTTCTCCACCTTTAGGCCACAGTAAATCATGATCTTCTCAGTCAGCATAAAGGCAACCCAAGGAGAGGTCTTTTCCATTTTGACTCTAGGCTGGCTCCCAGATTCCATGGTTCCTCTTCCATGGGTCCAATTCCTGCTTGAATCTACCTAACTGTTACCTGGATTCACAGGTAGGTAGCTCTCACTTCCTCATCTAGTTCCTAGTCCAGTTCTGTGTTGAAACTCCCAGTATCCAGTCCACCTCAAGTCCTTCACAGTTTCTGTTTCTAGGAAGACAAAGCTTAATAGAGCCACAATAACATCTGTAAATAGAAAACAAGTAAATCCTCTTTCAGGGGTTCTGGTAAGGTCCCAGGACTTCTGTACAAAGTATGACAAAAAAACATTAACACAAACAGAACAGACAAACAGAGTGTCTGGCCACCTTCTCAGTTCTTTTTTTTTTTTGATTTGTAAAAATTTTATTTTGTGAATTAGTAGATCATTAACAAACATAGACATTTCAATATACAAAGCTGAGAAAAAAGATTCTATATGAAACCTGTCTGGGCACCTTTTGCATTTTCTTCTGTTTTCCTCTGTGGATTTTTTTTTTTTTTGCTTTTTGGAGGGCTATTGGGGTTAATTGACTTGCCCAAGGTCACACGGCTGGTGAGGCCGAATTTGAACTCAGGTCCTCCTGACTCCTGGGCCGGTGGTCTTTTCACTGTGCCACCTAGCCACCTCCCTCTGTGGATTTTTTTTATTTTTTTTAAATTTATTTTATTAAATTTTTTTT
>JAQQSU010006755.1:0-13422 GCA_028627135.1 Pseudochirops cupreus | reverse complement strand
AATTTTTCTTCCACTTCCCTTATTTGGTTTTGAAAATCTTTCTTCAGCTCATCTCTAGCATTAAGGCATTCTTCATGTTTATTGGAGGCTCCTGGTGGGGGAGCTCTGGCTGCTCTCTCCTCCTCCCTCTCTCTCCCATGATCTTTCTTTTCCCCAAAGAAGGAATCAAGGGTTTGGGAGCTGTTCTTACTTTGCTTCTTATGCTTATTGTTACTCATGGTTGTTCAGACCGTGATTTTTTTTTTAAATCTCTGTAGGGCTCTGCTTCCCGAAGGGAAAGCTCTGTCCCAAATCGCTGGGGTCCTCCCGGCTGTTGTAGCTCTCAGGAAGATGCTGGGACTCTTCCTAATTACTTCTGGCTGACTGGATAATGAAGACTCCAAGACCAAGTCCCAAGATGCCGATCTGGATCCAGGCCGCTCAGTGCGAGAGCACTGGCCTCAGAAAAATTGCTTAGTCCCCCTGCTCTCTGCAGGCCGTGGGCGGGAAGCTGCAATGTGGAGGCAGGTGCAAAACCTCTGCCTTTCACTTTTCTGCTCTGGAGGCCTTTTGCCAGACTCCTTATCTGCCCCTTTCGCAATCCCCACTGGCAGCTGTTGCTAATCCACTCACCTAAGAGGCTCCTCCTCTCCTCCTGTCCAGCTGCCCCCGGGGCACAGCCGCGGCTTCAGGGCAGGCTGGTTTCAGTTCGCAGTGCTGATACGGTAGCTGAGCTGACTTTAGTGGGAAGTGTCTTAGTGTGTGTTTTGGAGTTCTAGGATCAGTTTAGAGTCCTGTTTTTTGGGTATTTTGGGGTGGCTATGTGAGAGCTGCTATATGTTGCTGCTGCTATGCTTCCATCTTGGCTCTGCCCCCCACCCTCAGATAATTGTTAAACATAAACTCTAGGCAAGTCACATGAACTAATTCATCATAAGTTTTTTTTTCATTTGTAAAGGGAAGGGTAGCACTTAACAGAGTTGTTGAGAGGGAAGAAATGAGATATATGTAAAGCCCTTTGCCAATCTTAAAGTTATATAAATGCCAGCAATAATAATTATTATTTTGTCATTATTAACAAATATTTTTAAATAAGCATTAGTTGAGGCTAAATAATAGCATTAAAACAGGCTCAAATAAGGATTAATGATCTACAGGCAGCCTCTTCTCCATTTAGAAAACTCTCATAGCTAAGAGGCAGTTTTCTTTACATCAAGCTTCATGTGCTTTTTTCCCATTATCTTCTCATTGCTCCTACTGCTTTCTTCTGGGGGCAAAACAAAATGAATGTAATCTCTTCCCTAATGCTTACTCTTAAAATGCTTGAAGGCAGCTATCACTCCCACTACCTCTCCCTCCAAATTCTTCTGTTAATGAAGCTAAACATCCTCCATTTTATCATATGATTCTCTGCTTCTTGAAAGTCATACATTCCAGGTCCTTCATTCTCTTTGTTCCTTCATTCTCTGGATACTCTCTAGCTTCTCAACATATGATTGAATAATGCTCAAAATTGGACACTTGACTTTAGCAATGCCTGCTAAAATTTCATACCCAGAATTGTACTCAGTACTCTAAATGTGATTTGACCAGGGCAAGATGCAAAATAAATATTACCTCCTTACTCTTGGAAGTTTTCCTTGTTAATACAACCCAAGTTATTGTCTTTCACCATTAACACAAGCTGACTAAGATCCATTTTTTTCACATCAAATAAACTTTCAAATATGTAGTGAATTAAATAGGAATCCTTGTGCCTCTAGGAAAGAGAATTAAAGTGCTATTTTATCTATTAGATATCACAAGCCAATTTTACGGAACTAAGGAAAGTTAGATAGTAGTCAATATCAAAGAAAGGGTCAATATGGTAACTCAAAGAAAGAAATGGAATTTCAAAAAATAACATGATTCTTAATGGTAGCTGGTAGAAATGACAAATTACCAACCCAAAAATCTTTTCCCCTCTGTAAATTCAATGCATTTTTATAAGAACCAGTTTCTCCCCACATGGCAGAGGAAGGTGTCGATGAAGAATTAATACCATTTTCAGATATTATTAGTATTTTGGCATTCAGTACAATTTTTAGAGTTTTCTGTTAACCCACAAAATAATATTTTAGAAGGTCAGTGACAACTGGAATATTGTTTTATATTTCAATAACTTAATACATGGATCAACTTATAGATATAGACATTGTCTGTCTCTAATAATGCATATAGCAATCTATCTCCCCCTCCTTTACTGCAGAAATTTACAAGACTTCAACCTAGTGTGGCAAGAGTCCTCTTCTAGGTCTCATAGGATCATGGATTTAAAACTAGAAGAGAATTTAAATATCATTAAAATAATCTTCTCATTTTACAGACATTGTATTGATGTTTAGGCAGTTCTTGAACTACTTACTGGTTAATAGATGGTCTTACAACCTAACAGGCCTAGTTGCATTTCTAGTCACCTTTATATGATTTTGTGCCTATTCTTATCCACATTGATGATTTATTAAAATCTATTCACACTGTTCCTATACCTATCCCTTGTCCTTTGCATAACTCATAATTTTGAGTCTTCAGATATTTTTATTTGGGTCATTAAAAGCATGACATAATTTTTCAAAATCAATCTATAGCTTTTCCCTTTATTCAATTCTGGGTCAAAATCATTGGCTGTCTCAGACTGGAATCTGAGACATAGATAATAAAGTAATAGCTATGTGAGCTATCAATCAATTACATATCATGAAAGGATCATGAAAGGCCTTTTACAGTTGGTGTGATTTGAGCTTAGACTTGAAGGAGTCAAGGAATCCAAACTATAAGGATTAATCGGAATTGGAGTTGTCTGGTCACATCCTGCTACATATGGTTACTTGTGTTCATTTTATTTTAAACAAGGTAAATGCATTTAGAAAATATTAACAATCTATGTTAGCAACTGTTTTAAAAATCCATTTTTATTTTCTAAACCTCAATGTTCTTGTTCTATAAATCAGATTAAAGTTGTTTTCATTGTAAACTTTAAAAAAAATAACTCCTCATTTTAATGTGGACTTTGAATTTTTCTCTAAAATATTTAAGTGTTTAATGTACCAACAGCTGATTTTGAAATGATTCCAATATCTGTACATTGAGATATATAGTAATATAATATATAGGATTCTAGCTTTCATAGAATAATGTATTTTAAATCCAGTAGTGACCGTATAGGTCATTTTTACATGTGGATTTTTTCTCAGTTAATAGTATTTTGGTTTTTTGCAGTTACACGTAAAAAGAGTTTTAAACATTCACTTTTGTAAGATTTTGAACTCCAAAATTTTTTCTCCCTCCCTTTCTCCCCTCACGTGTCCCTCCCTCCCTCCCCTCTCCCCAAGACAGAAAGAAATCTGATATAGGTTATACATGTACAATCATTTTAAAGATACTTCCAAATTAATCATTTTATGAAAGAATAATCAGAACAAAAGAGGGAAAAACATGAGAAAGAAACAAAACAGAAAAAGTGAAAATAGTAAGCTTTGATCTGCATAGTTCTTTGACTGGATGTGGATGACATTATCTATCATGAGTCTTTTAGAATTATCTTAGATTATTGCATTGCTGAGAAGAGTTAAGTCTATCATAGTTGATCATCACACAATGTTGCTATTACTGTGTACACTGCTCTCCTGGTTCTGCTCACTTCACTCAGCATCAGTTCATGTAAGTCTTTCTAGGTTTTTCTGAAATCTGCCTGCTTATCATTTCTTAAAGCACAGTAGTATTCCATTACATTCATATACTACAACTTGCTCAGCCATTCCCCAATTGATGGACATCTCCCTTAATTTCCAATTTTTTTTCTTTGTTTTGGAGGGGGGAGGCAGGGCAATCACGGTTAAGTGACTTGCCCAAGGTCACATGGCTAGGGGTGTGTGTGTGTGTGTGTGTGTGTGTGTGTGTGTGTGTGTGTGTGTATATCTTAAGTGTCTGAGGCTGAATTTGAACTCAGGTCCTCCTTACTCCAGGGCCAGTGCTCCATTCACTGCATCACCTAGCTGCCCCTAATTTCCAATTCTTTAACACCACAAAAAAGCTGCTATAAATATTTTTGTTCATGTAGATCCTTTTCCCTTTTTTATGATCTCTTTGGGGTACAGATCTAGTAGTGGTATTGCTAGATGAATGGGTATGCACAGTTTTATAACATTTTGGCCATAGTTCCAAACTACTCTCCACAATGGTTGGATAAGTTCACAACTACACCAATAATGCATTGGTGTTCCAATTTTCCAATATATTATCCAACATTTATAATTTTCTTTTTCTTTCAAATTATCTGATCATCAGATGTGAGATGGTACCTCAGAACTGTTATAATTTGTATTTCTCTAATCAATAGCAATTTTCCTCTATTTTTCTTACTTGATTTTCAAAATCGTTTTTGAGCTCTTCCATAGCCTGCAACCAATTAATATTTTTTCTTGGAGGCTTTTGTTGTAGGAGCTTTGACTTTGTTGTCTTCTTCTGACTGTATGTTTTTTTTTCTTTTTTGTTAACCAAGAAGATTCTATAGTCTGACTTTTTTTACACTGTTCACCTTCCAGCCCAATACTTGAATTTCTAACTCCCTGTTAATGCAGGACTCTGCTTCCAGTGGCTGTGGGTGTGAATGTGGGTGTACTGTCCCAGGCTTCTAGGGTTTTTTATCAGCCACTGACTACCTCACCATCTATGGGTTCAGAGCACCAGAAGTAGCCGCCACCATTGCTTCTGCTGCCACTGCTGCAGAAGTCACCACTACCACCCCAGGACTAGGACTTGAACACGTGTCTTTTTCACCCAGGACTCACAGAGATCTCCCACTGACCTTCCATGCTGTTCTTGGCATTTGTGGGTTAAGAAGTCTGAAAATTGCCACAGCTGCCAGCAATTTAGTCCCCAGAGGCCTACTTTGGCCTTGTGCACCTGGTGCAGCCCATGCCAGACTATGTTGCACTCTCAGCTCAGTGTGTGTGATATACCCTTCCTGTCTGTCTTCCAGGGTGTAGGGCTAAAGATTTGTTTCACTTTGTCATTTTGTGGGTTTTGTAGTTCTAGAATTTGTTTAGAGTCAATTTACAGGTATTTGGAAGGGTTTGGGGGTGAGCTCATGCAATTCCCTGCTTTTACTCAGTCATCTTGATTCCACCCCCATCAATAGTGATTTAGGGCATTTTTTTTTTCATATGACTACACATAGTTTTAACTTCTTCTTCATCTGAAAATTGCCTGTTCATATCCTTTGGGCATTGATCAACTGATGAATGACTTGCATTCTTATAAATTTGACTCAATTTTCTGTGTATTTTAGAATTGAGGCCTTTATCAGAGACACTGGCCGTAAAAAATTGTTTCCCAGCTTTCTCCTTCCCTTCTAATCTTGGTTTTATTGGCTTTCTTTGTGCAAAACCTTTTCAATGTAATGTAATCCAAATTATCCACTTTATAATTCATAACATTCTTTATCTCTTATTTGGTCCTAAATTCTTCCCTTCTCCATAGTTCTGACAGACAATCTTTCTCATTCTCCTAATTTGCTTTTGGCATCACACTTACATGTCAGTTTTATTAACACACGAGAAATCTGAGGACCAGAGAGAAGAACTGACTGCTCTGAGGTCTCATAGTTAATGGAAGAAAAGGGTGAATTCAAAATACAGGTTATAATCTGAATGAAAATACAATGAGTTTTTTTTTTCCCATAATAAACCAAAAATAATACTGGAATTGTAGTCATGAAGTACTAAGTTCAAATCATGCCTTTGGAATTTACTATTTGTTAATGAGCAACTCATTTAAATTTTCTGAGCCTCATTTTCTTAAACTAAAAATAGGATAATCATTTTGAGAGCTACCTTACGTAATTAGGATACTTTGCAAACTTTAAAACATGATCTAAATATTAACTATTATCATTTCTCATTTTATTCTTTCCCAAAATTTTATTTTAGAATCAAATGCCAGAACACAAATAGAAAATAGAGAAATGAAACAAAAACATATCATAAACTTAAATATTGGAACTTAAATACAAAGTGAGAAAGAAAAAAAAATGTCATGTGCCTTGCAGAACATAGGAGAGGATTTGAAATATGTAACAATAAATTGTCATTTCAAGAAAGCCTATAGGATAATACTCCTTATGTTAAGAATTGTCCATCTTTTATTTTGCTTCCTTGTGAGTTTTCCTTTGTTCTTTACTGTGTACTTTTTTTACTTTGTTCACTTTTTCCCCTCCCCCAACACCCCTGCCCATAAGAAGGTCACAATAAAATTTAGATATGTTTCTCTATAGCTATAGATATATACATACACACATACATATATACGTACGTATATAGATATATACTTTCCTAGACCTATTCTACTCCTCATCTTTGTTTTTATGTATATGCATATCTCTTGTTTTCTGTCCCTTCTGTCTCTTCTACTTTACTTTTACCCACTACCTTGCCCTCCTATGACTTGCCTACTACCTTCCAAGGATCCCTCTACTATCCTTCCGTTCCCATAGATCTAAACAACCTTCTATACCACTATTTACTTATTACCTCACCTTCCTCTCTATAGATCCCTCCCTTGTCCTCTCCCCCCTCCACATGCCCCTACAGTGTTATTTCTTCTGAATTTAGAAGACTGCTATACTCTTAAATGTATATATATATATGTATATATATATATGTATATATATATATATACATATATATGTATTGTTCCCTCTTACATCCATTCCCAATGAAAGTAGGTTACCAAGATTACCAGTCTTCCTTCCCCCACCTAATTTCTGTGTATCAATTCTTTCTCTTGCATCTCATCTGTATAAAGTAATTGCTCTTTTTAGATGTTCCTGAATGGTTTTACTTTTTAAATTTATATAATACTCAGGTTTTCCCTAAACTTTCTCATGAACTACCCAACTGTTAATAAGAATCTTACACATAAATTTTACATTTTACATGTATAAAAAGTAAACAGTCTGTCCTTATGGATCCCTTATAATCATTCTGTGTTAACGTTATATTTATATTCTTGTATGTTGAATTGTCTTTTCAGTTCAGGGTTTTGTTTTAATAAAGTCTTGAAAATCTGAGAGTTTATCAAACGTCCATTTTTTCCATTCTAGATAAAAGGTAACTTTGCAGGGTATGATATTTTTGGCCAGAGCCCCAGTTCTTTTACTCTTCAATATGTTGTGTTTCAAGAACTGCATTGCTTTAAGGTCTTTGCTGGTAGTTCTTATGTAATTCTAACTGTGGCACCATCATATTTAAATTGTTTTAATCTTGATGCTTTTAATATATATGTGTATATATATATATATATATGTATATATATATATATATATATTTTTTTTTTACTTGAGCTTGGGGTTTCAGAATTTGACTTTGATATTCCTATGAGTTTTCTTTATAGGATCTCTTTTAAGTGGTGATTGATGGATTTTTTTTCTATTTCTACTTTCCTTCCTTGTTCTAATGCTTCAGGACACTTTTCTTTAATAATTTCTTGTATAATTGTATCAAGATTCTTTTTTGATCATAACTTTCAGTTAGTCTAATTATTTTGATATTTTCTCTTTTTGATTTATTCTCCAAATCTGTTTTTCTTATAAGAAGCTTCACTTTCTCTTCTATTTTTTCATTATTCCTATTTTGTTTAATAATTTCTTAATCTCTTGTAATTTCAATGGCTTCACTGTGCCCAATTTTAATTTTCAAGATGTCATTTTATTCCTTAAGATTCTGGATCTCCTTTACTGGTTGGTTGACTTTCCTTTCATACCCTTTTTGTTTTTCTTGAATTATTCTTATTCTCTTCTTTAGTTTTTCCTTCATCTCTGTCATTTGATTTCTAAAGTCTTTTTAAACATCTTTTATACATTCTTTTTTAGGCAGGTGACCATTTGAGGTTACTCTTCGGTGTTTTCCTTACTTCAATATTCTCCTCTGAAGATGAAACCTGGTCATGCCTATTCCCATAATAGGTTTCCATAGTTGGATTCTTTCTCCCTTACTTTTGCATTTTTGGGGGAGGGAGGAGGATAGCTTAATTATTTATAGTCACCTCTAGCCCTGGAGTATGAGAATTTGTGCCTCTTGCCCTAGATCTTAAGTTCTTCCCTCTAGCTTGAAACCAAAGCCAAACCTCTATAATGCCATGCACAAGCAGATTCCCAAAAGAATGCTACTGTGAACAGCTTTTAAGGTTTAGATTAGACAGTATAGTGAACACTACATTTATTCCATTATAGATCAAGGCAAAAATTCACAACAAATCACAATATAATATCGACAACATTACATCTTATTACAGAGAATCACAATATAGTGTTCACAATAGCTTAACATTAGAACGGCCACACAGTTTTCACTACAGTGGCCAAAGTATTTGGAACAAAGAACAAAAGAATAATCATCTGGCTTCCCTAAGGGGGGAAACCCTCCTTACCAAATCATTCAATTCTTTCACAATACAATAATCCATGCTTACTCATTCAGTCAATTCACAGTACAATAATCAATCTTCCATTCATGGGGCAATTACAGATTAACTTAATCAGTCACTTATCTAGATTCACAATTACTAAATATCATTAATCACTAAGTACAGTCATTAGAAAATTATACAAACCCTCCACCCCTTGGTGTCCAGCAAACCTCAATTTCATCCAAGGGGAGGCCTTTTCTTCATCTTGACTCAGGATGGTCTTTCTTATTCCCTGGAACCCCTTGCATGGTCCCAGCTCCTTCCTCAATCCACCAAACAGTCCCCTGGATCCAGAGTCAGACAGCTCCCAGGTTCTTGTCCAGTCCTCAGAGGTAGACATCTCCCAGGTCCTTGTCCAGTCTTCCAGGCACTCCCTGGCACACACCAAAGCTCATACAGTCCAGCACATCTCAAACTCTTCACCACTTCTGTTGCCAGGAACTCAAGGATCCACCAAGCCACAGAGTCGTATCCTGGTCATGCTTCTTCAGTCCTCCAGCAGTTTAGCTGGCCCTAGGACCCAGAAGGAATCTCAGCCTCCCAAGAGGCCTTCCAGGCAGGACTTCCAGGCAGCCCTCTCAGCCTTTCAGGTTGCCTTCACCAGATTCTGGTCTCAAGAAAACTCCAACTCAGTTCTCAGTCCAGCAGCCCAGCTCCCAGATGCTGGGAGAATCCTGCTTCCTCCAACTCAGTTCTCAGTCCAGCAAGCCCAGCTCCCAGATGCTGGGACAATCCTGCTTCCTCCACCAGGAGCCACCAGGAGGAAGATTCCTGATTCTGTCTCTCAGTCTCTAGAACTCTTCTTATATACACACGCTGGCCTCCTCTCTCAGCCAACCCCCTCTTGCCACGTCAGCAACAGGAGACAGAGCTCATACCTAAATTACTAAGGGCTAAGTATCTTTAAATTGATTATTGTTACAACCTCCAACCTCCTGTGAGTGCCCACAGCCAGGTGCTTTCTGCTCCACTGCTTCTGTACTCACTGGACTTATGCTGGTTCCTTCTCGCCCCAGCCACTCCTTGCAGCATAGTTGCATGTGGCATTACTGGTCAGCAGAGTGTAAAACCAATCACAAGTAGCTCTCCTGAGAACTGCTTCAGTGAATAACTTTAAGGTTCTGATCACATAGTATAGTGAACTCTCCATGCAGCAATAAATTGAAGCAAAATATTCACAGAAACCAAAGTACAATGTTCACAATGATATAACATAACAATTTATTATTAAAGTTGCCACATAGTACAAAGGTTTCCCACCTCTAGGTCTCATTGTCTTAATTTCATCAGTCAGCACTAAGTAGCCAAGTAAAGATCCTTTCATCTTGACTTGAGGCTGACTTCCAAACTCCATGGCTTCCCTTTCATGCTCCCAGTTCTTGTCAGAATTCATGCAATTTTCACCTCGATTCACAGGTAAGCAGCTCCCAGCTCCTGGTCCAGCTCCTGGTCCAACTACACACATTAAACTTAGCAGAGCCACGGCAACATGCATACAGATCGCCAGCACCATCATCAATTCACTATCTGTCTTTGAAATCAACGCAGACCCACAAACAGGGCCTCTCTCTGAGAAATCAAAATAAATCATCAGTAAAGTCCCTGGAGCTCTGAAAACATCAGTAAAACCCTCATTCAGAACTTCTCCAAATAGACAGCAGGAAAGTCCTCTTTCACGGTTTCTGAACTAGCAGTAAGGTCCCAGGGCTACTGTAACAACAGCAACATCCTCTATCAGCAGACAGATCTGACAAAGTAACAACAACACAGACAAAGTGCCGGCACCACAGCCATCCTTCTTCCCAGTTTTGCTCAGTCCCAGCTGTGTTCAAGTTTTTATATCATCAGCTCCTTCCTTTTCCACCCACCTCTTATGTTCTTTCTGTTCCACTCTTTGGCAAGTTCCTTCTTCATAGGTTCTGTTTCTAATGAAGAATTGATGTAATCTCAGGTGAAACTCAAAGATACTTGAAGAGATGAAACAAGGAGCTAAGTGCTTGAACAACTAAAACAAGGAGCTAAGTACAATTTTGCTCCCTTTACACAGAGGTTCCCTTGATCTTTCTGGGCTCAAATGGCCAACTCCCCTCACTATACCAGGGTTTAAAAGTTCCTGAGGCTGGGGTCCAGGCCACCTCTCAAACCAATTAAACCCAGGGCTTGCCTCTTGTTCTTTAAGAGATTTGCTGCTTGTTGTTAACATGGATCCTAGCCTGGAGATGTTTACTCTCCACAGGGACCAGACCTTGTCCTGAGATTTTTCTTCCAGTCTTCTCAAATTGTCCCAGGAGGACCCAGGTTATGCCCCTGTTCTTATTTATCTCCATCCAGAAATTTTTTTCAGCCTGTGGTGGTATTTTAACTCTAGTGGGAGAAAATCTTGAGAGCTTGGAACTTCTTGACCTACTCTACTATATTCTCAGAATACTTTCCATTTCTCATGTTTTAAATAATCATTTTGTTTTGCAGAGAATAAGAGCGAGCCAAGACCTTGGTGGTCTCTACATACGCCATAACCATGGGCTATACCTCATACACTTATGCTGATTCAGGGAGAATATGTATAATGCTGATTAGGGAAGGAGGAGGTGACGGGACTACACCTTCGGCAATGCCCAGGCATGCCTTAAGTAGTTTCAAGCTATTACAGAGTGTAGGATAGAGACAAAGACAAGAATATAAAGGGGCTTAATGGTGGGCCACAAATCATGTGGTGTGTAGTGACCTGGGATTTTGGTTTGGGTACAACAATTTCACCTTTTTTTGTTTTTGTTTAGGCCCATGTAGTGGACAGAATGCCAGGCCTGGAATTAGGAAGACCTGACTTCCCAGCTGATCTCAGTCACTTACTAGCTGTTTGACCCTGAGCAAGCCACTTAACCTATTTGTTTAAGTTCCCTCATCCTTAAAAGAGGGATAATAATAGCATCATTTTCCCAGGGTTATTTTGAACATCAAATGACATGATAATTCTAAAGTTCCTAGCACAATTCTTGGCCCATAGTAAGTGTTATATAAATGTTAGCTGTTGTTATTCTTGCTGTTGCTACACCTGGAACCACACTTCTTTTCTCTTAAAGAAATAATTCATAATATTTATACAAGACTTGCTGTAAACTACAAGCTTTGACCTCTTTTTAATTGTAAGTGATATTTTCCAACTTCATTTGACATTCTGCTATACGAACTCATTTTGATCAAAATCATTAAGCATTAATTTGGAAGGTTATATCAAGCTCTTCATAAACTACTCTATCTTTTTAAGTTCTGAAACTACAATTTCCTTCATGGTTGCCTTTTTTTTGCAAGTTGGGAGCATGACAATATAAATATAAATATAAAATACCATTGGAATGATTTTTCTTGTTTCCATTGGTAGCACAATTTAAACAATTCTACCTATTCCTCTATTTTCCCTTACAAATCAAAACTATCAACCATATTTCCATTTAGCTGCAACTTCTTTCTCCTATCTCTTTTCACATATAATTAGGAAGATAATATTGATATTTTTCAGTTAAACTAGTATTTGATCATTGATTTGATCACTGGAGAGGATATCACTTTTATAAGAACTACAGTTAAACTAACACTTAGAATCTGTCTTGGGGGCAGAGCCAAGACGGCGGTGTAAGAGCAGCAACATATTGCAGCTCTCACATAGCCACCCCAAAATACCCATAAAATATGACTCTAAACTAATCCTAGAATTCCAAAACACACACAAATATACATTCCACTAAAGTCAGCTCAGCTACGAGGAACCATCTCAGCACTGTGAACCAAAACCAGCCTGGCCTGAAGTCCTGGCTGAGCCCCAGGGTGGCTGGACAAGAGGAGCTGAGGAGCCTCGGGTGAGTGGATTGGCAGCAGCTGTGGCAGTGTTCAGAACTAGGTCAGTCAGGCTTGCGGGGTCTTGGGAGAAAAGCAGTCCGGCCGAAATGCCTCCAGGGCGGGAAAGCAAAAGGCAGAGGTTTTGCACCCACCTCCGCATTGCAGCTTCCACGCCCTTGGCCTGCAGACTGTAGGGGGACTAAATGATTGTTCAGAGGCCAAGTGCTCTCACGTTGACCAGCCTGGATCCAGACTGAGGTCTTGGGCTTTGGTCCTGTGAGTTTTCTTTATCCAGTGAGCCAGAAGTGGGAAAGGGACCCAGCACCTTCCTGAGAGCTACAGTGGCCGGGAGCACCCCAGTGATTTGGGACAGAGCTTTCCCTTCTGGAAGTAGAGCCCCACAGAGATTAAAAAAAAAAATCACGGACTGACCAACCATGAGTAAGAATAAGCATAAGAAGCAGGGTAAGAACAGCAACCAAACCCTAGATTCCTTCTTTGAAGAAAAGAAGGACCAAGGCAGAGAGCTGCAGGACAGCACAGCCAGAGCCCCGCCCCCCCCACCACAGGCTTCCAATAAACATGAAGATTGCCTTAAAGCTAGAGATGAGCTGAAGAAGGATTTTGTAAACCAAATAAGAGAAGTGGAAGAAAAATTGGGAAGAGAAATAAGAAAATCATGAAAAGTGAGTCAGCAATCTGACTGAACAAATCAACACTCTAAAAAATAGACTAACTCAAATGGCAAAAGAGGCCCAAAAAGCCAATGAGGAGAAGAATGCCTTAAAAAGTCAACTTTCCCAGATGGAGAAAGAATCTCAAAAGCACTCTGAAGAGAATAATTCTGTCAAAATTAGAGTGGAGCAAATGGAAGCAAATGACTTCATGAGAAATCAAGATAATATCAAACAGATCCAAACAAATGAAAAATTAGAGGGCAATGTGAAATATCTCCTTGAAAAAACCACTGACCTGGAAAACAGATCCAGGAGAAACAACTGAAAAATTATTGGACTACCAGAAAGCCATGATCAAAAACAGAACTTAGAAAGCATCTTTCAAGAAATTCTCAAGGAAAATTCCCAGATATTCTAGAACCAGAGG
>JAQQSU010006754.1:0-13422 GCA_028627135.1 Pseudochirops cupreus | reverse complement strand
GAAAGCTCTGTCCCAAATCGCTGGGGTCCTCCTGGCTGCTGTAGCTCTTAGAAAGAGGCTGGGAACTCTTCCTATATACTTCCAGCTGACTGGATAGCGAGGACTCCAAGACCGAGGCCCAAGACGGCGATTGGGATCCAAGCCACTCAACGCGAGAGCTCTGGCCGAGAACAATCGCTCAGTCCCCCTGCTGCCTGCAGGCCGCGGGCGGGAAGCTGCAAAGCCAAGGTGGGTGCAAAACCTGTGGGTGCAAAACCTCTGCCTTCCGCTTTTCCGCTCTGGAGGTCTTCCGGCCGGACTGCTTATCTCCCCCTTTCACAATTCCCACTCGCAGCTGCCGCTAATCCGCTCACCTGAAGCTCCTCAGCTATTCCCGTCCAGCAGCCCCCGGGGCACAGCCGCAGCTTCAGGCCAGGCTGGTTTTGGTTCGGTTCGCAGTGCTGATATGGTTCCTTGTAGCCGAGCTGACTTTAGTGGAAGGATCTTTGTGTGCGTTTTGGAGTTCCAGGATTGGTTTAGAGTCCTATTTTATGGGTATTTTGGGGTGGCTATGTGAGAGCTGCGATATGTTGCTGCTACTACACCGCCATCTTGGCTCCGCCCCCGAAATATGTGTTTTCCAACGGTCTTAGGCGACCCCTGTGAAAGGGTCATTCGACCCCCAAAGGGGTCGAGACCCACAGGTTGAGAACTGCTGCTTTAGAATATAAGTAAAACATCATGGAAGATGGTGTAAGAGTATGAAAAAATATCACTTTCTTGAGTTGAAAACTAAAAATAAATAAATTTTTAAAAACCAAAAAATATTGCCAAAAAAACCAAAAAATATAAAACAGCTGATAAATAGAATAGAAAAAGTATCTGAAGAAAGCATGCTGTATGTTTTCTCAAGAACATTAACAGGAAAAAAAAAAACCTGGAAGGAGGACCACAAAAGGATAAAATACTAGAGCAGGTCTGTCAGAGTTTATAAGATGAATCACTGATGAGAGTAGAACCATAATCTTTAGACTCCAATATTTCAGGAAGAAGAGCATCTGAGATCTTCAGAAAATAATGAGGCAAAATAAAAAAGGCTTTGATAATGTCTTGGCTACATTTTTAAATTTCCCACAGAGCGTAAGGAAGTGTTCTGCAAACAAGTCCTTTAAAAAGATGTTTGCAAAACTGAATTAGTGCATGAGTAGCCTGACAGAAAGCTGGCTTTTCCCCTTAAAAATAAAATCTAGGTCATAAAGGTAATTCAAAATAATTTAACATTTAATTTGAAAATCAAAGATTATAAATACCAATCCAACGGGAAAAAGGACAATCATTTAGTGCTCTTCTGTGTCAAAAATCCTGTATTAAAAAAAAATTCACATGGTCATTTGACTAATTCAATGACTAAATTGGTCCAAATAAAGGTTGTGATTTCTCTCTAGATTCAGCTTACACAAAATCTTAAATGCAGCCTAAGACTCAGGGGTTTGTAGCCAGGGATTCATAAACTTGTTTTTTAAATATTATGATAACTGTATTTCAATATAACTGATTTTCTTTGTGATCCCACCTATTTTATTTTCTGCATTTAAAAACATTATGAAAAGAGGCCCATAGGCTTCATCAGACTCCCAAATGCATCCATCACATGAAAAAAGTTAAGAACTCCCAATGTAATGAATGCTATTTTTCAGGGTAGACTCATATACATTAGTTTTTTTGTGACTAAGGATTGTTTAACTTATTGTATTTTTAGTAACAACACCCAGCCCAGGGCTTGTCACACAGTGCGTGCCTAAGAAATAAATCTTGGTTGATCGATTTGTAAAAATGGAAAAAGGCATCAAAAGATCAATGAGGAAACAAAGTAGATGTCCATCTATTGGGAAAAGTTTGTATCAGTTATAGTACATGAATACAATGGAATATTATCAAGTAGTACAGAGCAGCAAGAAAAGCATGGGAAGTGTTAAATGCATTAATACAAAGTGAAACAGAAAGTAGCAAAACAAAATACATGACCACAACAATGTAAATAGAAAAAAATAGATCAAATAAGAACTGAAAGCCATATAATTATGATGAAGCGATGGAAGAAGAGATGTGAAATACCTCTCTCCCTTCTTTGCAAGACTAGGGTCTATGGGTATAGAACACCTCATATACTGTTGGAATTTGACTGACATGTTGATTACTGACGGAATAGCAGTAGTATCACTCAGCCCTCTCCCCCAACGCAATTTCTCCACAATGATCTAGAAAATGCACCAGAATGAATCCTGATAAGGAAATCCAAGGGGAAAAAAAAGTGAGTCATGTTTCTAACCCAGGTCAGTAGAAGGAGGACAGCAGACACTGGGGAAAGGGTCTGGTCAGGGGTATACTTCACAAGGAGCATTCTAGCACATAGGAATAAAAGGAGCAACACTGTATACCAGAATAAGAGGTCCCAGATTCATACAGGAAGATCTCAACTTTGTTCAGGTTATGGGAACAAGTGCAACTTGTAGCTCTATCATACACTATCCAATTCTGGGACACTGAGAGTGAACTGAAAGGGAACTGTGCTTTGGGGTGGAATTCCAGATTAAAGAACAGTAGTTCCAGTTTGAGTAGTCATTGAATTAGCTAGGAACAGGTTCAGAAGTAAACAGTTGTTATCTGCCTCTGTCCCCAAGACTGGATCAGGGTCTTAGTTCCAACCTCCACTTCAGTTTGAAACCTATAATAGAATAAACCAGGGCAGGAATTACAGACCAAAGGAGACCTTGCAATTCTGTCTTTCTGAACCTGCAAAGTTTTCTAGTTCACTGATAATGGCTGAGTCTAGGAGAAGTTTATTGGAATTTCCTACCAGGAGCAAGTCAGTTCAAGTGTTGCACAGACCCAAACCCAGTTAAGGAACTTGTAGAGTTCAGGCCAAGAGAGCAGTGATCAAACTTCATCCTGAATCATACCACTCTGGGAGCACTAAAAGTTTTTAGCTCCCCAGCCCAAGCTATTCCTAAAATCCTAGAATGATACAACATTTGATATGTTGATGGGTTTTTCCAAACTACCTCTTTCTTTTCTATTAAAAAGGATAAATCTCTGGGTAGAGAAGGGAGGGATATGATGGAAATGCAAGTGCCATAAAGACAAAATGGTATCCATTTAAAAGATATCTATCATTCTAGGGTGCCACCTATATTTAGGGTGGCATGTTTGGACCAACATAATAATTTAAACTAATATATCTATGGCTGTAACAGCAAGTAATTATTTATAAACACTCAAGGCTAACCTTTCAAAGCATGTCATTTGGACAGTCAGATCTTAAAGTAGCAAATCAATTCCCATCAAATTCATTTTCATGTTAGGTACTTACAGGATATGGTTCCATTATTTCCACTAATGATCTATTTTTAGTAGTAACTTGGTCACGTATATAAAATGTAGAATACCAGAGAAAAAAATGCTAACAGGATGTCTGACCCACTGTGGTAAATTAACTGAAGCTTCCCTTCAAGCTTTAGTAAATGGGAAAATCATGGTTTCAGAAAGTTGAAATGAATCGTTTAGATCAAAACCAGAGCACTTACTTCTTTTTCAATCCAGTTCAATTCAATAAACATTTAATAAGTGCCTACTGTGTTCTAGGCTCTGTGCTAAGAGCTGAGGACACAAAAAGAGGCAAAGAGACCCTGCTCTCAAGGAACTCACGGTCTAATGGGGGAGATAACACGTAAACAAATATATGCAAAGATACACACACACAATAAGAAAGAAATAAGATATACAGGCAATGGGATACAAGATGCTGTACAAGAAAAAAAGGGGGAAGGGGATAAAAGGGGGGAGCGTGACAGGAGGCAGAGTGAGGGAAGGGAAAATCAGAATGCATGCCATCTTGGGGTATGGGGAGGGGAGAAATGGGGAGAAAAACTGGAACTCCAAATCTTGTGGAAATGAATGGTGAAAACTAAAAATATATGAATTAATTTCTTTTAAAAAGAAGGAAATAAGAAAGAAAAAGCAATAGATTAAAAGGTGTTAACAGAAGATATTCGTAGGTGGGATTTTTTTTCTAACGTTCTTTGTAACATACGGAAATAGCCAGATATCTATAGACATATCATTGCCCCCGCGTGACACATATTCCTAAGACACTGAGTCAACTTAAAGTAGAAATAGCAAATTAGAAGAAATGAGGACAGTGTGAGAGGGAGGGGAACAAAGTGCCAGATTGGTTTTGATCAATCTGTCACATCTTCAAAATAAGTTAAGTCTCTTCTGAGTTTCTAAACTATGCAAATTAAAACCAAAATCTCTTCTATAATCAATTTTCAAAAGGGGGGGAGGTTCAGATACAAGATTTCTAAGGTTCCTTCCAGGCAAAAAGTCTATGAGCAGCTAGCTCTAAAATAGTGGTCATTAGGTGACAGTGCCCCCTACTATATAATTAGGTAACTGTGTATTCCAATCGTCTACAAAAGTAGATGGTGACTAAATATGTTTATGACTTGCTAAGTGATAATAAATTTGAAGTGATAAAAACAAACCAAGTTATAGTTGAGATCATTTTTAAATTGCAATACACTAGAAGCCTGGCCAAAAGCTTGCACAGAGTACACCTGACAATATAGTGGAAAGAGTTCTGGATTTAGAACCAGAAGGCACTAGCATAAATCTCAACTTCACACTTTACTACCTTTTACCTGGCATAAGTAACCTGCCCTCCCTGAGCCTCACTTTTCTCATGTATGAAATAAGGAGATTAGGCTAACTGATCTCCACGGTTCTTTCCCACCCCAAAATGTCCCGGCCCTATGAATCATTTCCAGTTCAAAATTTCTGTGTACAAAAGCTCTGTGTATTAAATTGGTTATAGATAATAGATTTAATAATTCAATAAACATCTGTTGTTATTGAAGCATGTCTTACTTTTTGTGACCCCCTTTACGGTTTTCTTGGCAAAAATACTGGAGTGGTTTGTCATTTCCTTCCCCAGCTAATGTTATAGATGAGGAAACTAAGGCAAACAGAGCTACGTGACTTCCCCAGGGTCACGCTGGCACTAAGTATCTGAAACCGGACTAGAACTCGGGTCTTCATGACTCCAGACCTGGCACTCTATCCGCTGAACCACCTAACTGCTCAATAAACCTTTAGTAAGCTTCTATTATGTGACAGGTACCATGCTAAAATCTGGGGATACAAAAAGGGGCAAAAGACAAATCCCTGGATCTTAGAGATGAGTAGAAAATAGAGACAGATGACTAGGGACAGAGAAAGAGAACATTAGCACAAATGAGTTTACCTTATTGGCTAACTATCAACTTGCAAGTTTTAAGGAATGGGGCAGACAATGATAATCTACTTCAATAGATCCATGATCTCATCAATGTGGGTAGGTTATTCCCTTCAACCTATCCATGACTTCCCAACCAATACTATTATAGTCCATATTCTCCCATAGATCTTCTATAGAGGATCTATCCAACATATGAGAATGGATAGAGTGCCAGGCCTGGAGTCAAGAAAACTCATTCATCTTCCTGAGTTCAAATCTGGCCTTAGATATTTACTTGCTATATGACTCTGGATAAGTCACTTACCCCTCTTTGCCTCAGTTTCATCATCTGCAAAATGAGCTAGAGAAAAGAAATGGTAAACCATTCTAGTATTTTTGCCAAGAAAACCACAAAATGGGGTCAGGAAGAATCAGACACAAGAAAAAAACTGAAAAACTAAAAAGCCTTGAACTGGGATTAGACAGATACCCCCACAAGGTTTGACATAAAAGACATGTGATCTATGATGATGGGATGTTTCTTATCCAAGAGATACAATCACAGGCTCTTTCATTTCATTCTTCAACAAGACACTAAATCATCTTCAGCACTGAAAAGGAAGATCAATTCTGGTTTCACTTTCCAAGGACAAGAGTTGGTATAATCTGACCATTCAAATGTATGATCACAGTAGAAATTTAGGAGTCACATGAAAGCAAATGCTTTGCGTGATAACTCTAAGACAGATGCAAAACCCAACGTTTGTCTAATGTCAACATGACTTCTGCCTCAGGACAGGTGACGGGTTAGAGACTGCCATGCTGCTTTCCATCTCAACAAAAAAGGCTGACCACATACAATTACAATCTCATTGGTAATATTTTTATTATTTACTAATATCTCCCATTAGTCAAACCCAATCAACTTAAAGGGCTTGATAAAAGTCATCAAGTAATTTCAGATACATACTCTGGATAAGCAAGAACATTTCTTTTATGGGATGCCAACTTGACTGCATGATTTTACATGACGCAAAGGAAAAAGCACTGGCTCTGGATTCAGAGGTCCTAGGATCAAATTCTAACTGATATTACCTGTGTGACCTTGGACAAGTCACTTAACTTCCCTGAGCCTCAGTTCCCTCATCTGTAAAAAGAAAAAATAAGGGGGTTAGACTAGATGACCTCAGAGGTCTCTTCTACCTCTAGATGTACCATCCTATGACTTATAACAAAAATAGTACAACTGACATGGTCAATGGACCTCACTTTGAGCTTTCTGATTGGTTCCAGGGAGGGACTCAAGGCAGCATGGTGTAGAGGGAAGAATACTGGATTTAGAGTAAGAAGAACTTGATTGAAATCCCAACTCTGTCCCTCACGACCAGTTTGACCATGAACATCACTTTGTTCATTTGTAAAATGAGAACATTCAACTAGATGCAACACTAATACTATCATCCCATGAAAGCTTTGCTATTTCTTCATATATGGAATTGAGAATGATACATCTCTCACCCTCACCCAACTTGGTCCAATGAGTATAGGAACTACAACTGGTAAGGCAGTTCAATTAGCTGGTATGGATTCATACCCTTGAATATAAAACTGACCAAGTTGCCTGTATTTTTAAGTCACTTTGTAGTGAAATCACAGGTCTGCAACAACAACAAAAAGTGATTCAATACAACTGAGGCATTCATAATAACATACATGGTGATTTCATTCTTCCAGAATGAGAAAATATCAACAGAATTATTCTGTGAGCATTTGCAACGTTAAAAAAAAAAAAAGCCCTCCAGTTTAGGTTATTGAAAGCTAATGAAGGTGGAAAAGAAAAAAAATTCCATAAAATGATACATTTTGTATTGAGAAGAATGTATATCTCATGTCTCCAAGAGACTAATACAAAAGGCTGAGATTATAAAATGCCTGGTGGGAAAAACATGATAATGTTTTTTCAAATTCAATAAAAATTAAAATCATTCAAATAATATCTAATCAAGACAAGGAACTTCAGAAATGAAAGCAACATATACACAGAACACATCACAACAGGAATGGGCTTTATTTCAACCAGACAAGTCAACACTTCAATTAGTATCCACTTCTTCACAACCTGAAGATGTAAAAATTAACGACTGTATTCAAAAGACAAAGAGGGAAGCCAACCAATCTCTCTTTTGATCCAGACTGTCCTTCCTAACTCCCCTTCTTTAACAAGCCAAGGTAAAAAGATCAGTTCTTTCTAGTATTTTGTCCAGGATCATCAAGACGAAGGCAAAAGGGGAGGGGATAAAACCAAAGTCAGTAATCATCAGGACATCTATTTGAAATAAAAATTAATTTTTACAAAAAAAAATCAATAAAATAATTTTTTTGCTTTTTAGAAATATCATCTCTCTCAAATATTAAAAGTAAAAACATTTAAAAATTTCTACTCATAAGGTCTCATTACAGCACTCTGGGGCACATGTACAAAAAAGACATCTAGTTTGTTGACTGACTATCATCTAGTATCTCATTCCATAATTTTTTCTTTCTGTGATACTCCAATTTGCAACAGAATTTTGATAAGGTCAGAATTCTATTGAAGAACTCTCTTCAAATACCAAACATAACATATAAAGATTTAATATCATTTACTTTGTAGAGGTTAGAAAGTTATCTTCATAAAGGGTTTCAAGTTTCATTTAGTATTGAATTGCTGATATAAAATAAACCAAGAGGCTGAATGACCTAGTGGCTAGAATGTTTCGAGCTTGGAATCAGAAAGACCTGGGTTCAAATCTAACTTGGACACTTACGAGCTGTGACTTCTGTGTGTCTGAGACAACTCCTTAGGACTTAATTAAATCATGGATTGGCTGTCATCTGCACCAGCAAATGAGAATTCTCACCCTGGATAGAATCCAAGACTTTTTGTGTATTTCCACTTAATACTGCAGATTTATAGGGGGCAAAGCAAAAATGTTCATCTATTCCTTATTGCCACAGTCTGTTAATATGATGTGGACGAGAATAAATCTTGGTCTGGGAATGGGATGATGCAGTTGTCCCTGTTCTAGACCAACCCTATCTTATCTAAAGTTTATCCTTCCCAGAGCCTAGAAAAGTACTCTGCACCTAGTAGGCATTTAATGATTGCTGTATATACCACTGTATTATAATCCCACTTCTATCACTAGCTGTGCAAAATTAGACAATTCACTTTCCTCTCTGGGTCTCTGTTTCCTTCCCTATAAAATGAGGGAGGCTACACTTAGGTCCCTTCCAGTTCTGACATTCTATGGTCTAAGGTTTCTTCTAGGCCCGTCACTATGATATTTGGAGTCTTTACTGCGTGGGTACTTTCATAAAGCCTTAGCTCTCACTGCTAAGCCAGTAGAATAGTCAGCCAATTGGATAATGTGAATGTATGTTTACAGAAAAAAAATCTCTCATTGTGGAGGAAGAGGACAGAAATTGAGCTTGGGAGACAGCTCTCCTTCCACGGGACATTCACTCACAGACAGAAATATGAAACAAAAAAAAAAACCCGACAAACTCAAAAGGGAAAAAAGCGTTCACAGTAAAACATGCTAGCTTTGTAGTTTCATTTGAAACCAACAGCAAATCATGAAACGTCATGAAAAATATAAGTCAAGATAAAAATCTCCTAGAGTGATTACTAAATGAAGTTCAAATTACCACACTGATCAGTAAACCCCAGAAGAAAAACACAGCTATTACATTTCAGGTCCTTCTGAAACATTTTTCAGCTTTTTAAAACAAATGCATAAAACTGGGACATTTGGCCACGTTGCACATTTTGTCCTTTTAAAAAAAAAATACAGTATACAGGAAGAAAAAAAAAACCTCTTGTATTCCCCATGTGAATTTTGAATTCTATGCTCAAAACCCCAAGAGTAAAAGATCAGCTAGAAGGATTTCAGATTATTTACAAATCCAGCAGGTACGACTGCCAAATGGCTTCGTTCCCATCCTGATCCTGGCTTTCACTTTCTCCAGCAGCAACCTCAGCAGGGGCATCTTTTCCATCTTTTGTCCAGGTGACATCTTTACTGATCATCAGTCATCTTAAACAATTCCAGTAGAGCCCCAACAGCACCAAAGTAGCCCTTCAAAACAAGAGAAAGCTTGCAATAAGAAAAGATTTAGAAAAATGTTAAAATAGCCAATGACCTGAAAAATTCTTGGAATGTTAAATCCCTGGTTTGGGATGGTGATAAGTTAAAATCTAATTCTATTCGAACATCATTAAGTGCTTACTACATGCAATTAATCAATCAAGCATTTATTAAGCACTTAATATGTTCTGGGAACTGAGCTAATTGCTTGGGGAGACAGACTTGAGATATCCCTGCCTTCAGGGAGCTCAGTGGAGACAGCACATATATAAGATACCATATATATAAGCACATAATAAATAGGCACTGTAAATAGGCAGATAGAAACAAAAAAATATATAGAACAGTTATTGCCCTCAAAGAGCTTACAAGTAAATACAAGGTAATTTAACATGTCAACTGGTGGACATCAAGCAAGGTTTCAAGAAGGAGGCGACACTTAGGCTGAGCCTAGAAGAAAGATAAGAGTTAGGAGGGAATGAATTCCAAGTTTTTGAGGTTGGGGAGGAGGGATATGTCAAGGGAGAGGAACTGGGAATACAGAAATGTCCCATTTGGTCAAACTGTAGAGTCATAGGTAGAAATCTGAGAAAGTATATAGAAGCCAGACTATGGGGGGCTTTAAAAGCCACACTGACAGATTTGAATCTTACCCCAAAGGCAAGAGGGAGCCATTTGTGGGTTTTTAAGGGGTTCTTCAAAGTGTGCAGCCTTCTTCTCTTCAACAAGAGTCTCAGAGTTGTTTCTTTTTTTTATTTATTTTTTTAGTTTTCAACATTCACTTCCATAAGATTTAAATTTTCTCCACCTCCATCCTCCCCCCCCCAAGACAGCATGCAATCCAATATAGGCTCTACATATACATTCTTATTAAACATATTTTCACATTAGTCATGTTGTATAGAAAAACTGGAATGAACCCAGAGGAACCATGAGAAAGAAAAAAACAGAACAAAGCAAAACAAATTAAGAAAAGAGAGCAAATAGTATGCTTTGAGCTACATTCAGACCTCATAGTTCTTTCTCTGGATGTGGATGGCATCTTTCATCAAGAGTCTTTTGGAGTTGTTTTAGGTCCTTGCATTGCTGAGAAGAGCTAAGTCTCTCAAAGTCAATCAGCACAATGCTGCTGTTAATGTGTATAATGTTCTCCTGGTTCTGCTCACTTCGCTCAGCATCAGTTCAAGTAAATCTTTCCAGGTTTTCCTCAAGTTTACCTGCTCATCATTTCTTAAATCATAATAGCATTCCATTCTATTCATATACCACAACTTGTTCCCCAATTGATGGGCATCCCCTCAATTTCCAGCTCTTGGCCACTACAAAAAGGCCTGCTACAAATATTTTTGTACATGTGGGTCCTTTTCTCATTTTTATAATCTCTTTGAGATACAGCCCTAGAAGTGGTACTGCTAGGTCAAATGGCCCTTTGGACATAGTACCAAATTGCTCTTCAGAATGGTTGGATCAGTTCACAACTACACCAACAATGAATTAGTGTTGCAATTTTCCCACATCTTCTCCAGCACTTATAATTTTCCTGTTTTGTCATGTCAGTCAGTCTGATAGGTATTATATGGTACCTAAGAGTTGTTTAGATTTGCATTTCTCTAATCAATGGTGGTTTAGAGCATTTTTCATGACTACAGATAACTTTAATCTCTTCCTCTCAGAGTTGTTTCTTAACTCCAAGTGTCTGGTGACCCTTTTCTCCACTGTATCACATTCTTTCATCTTCTCATCTTCTCAAGCAGGTCAGGATTTCCCGTCTTTTTAGATCCCTCTTGATTTTCCCTCAAAGCCTTTCTTTTTCTTCTTATTCAGTTGTTGTTGTTTTTAAAGGCATATTGCATTCTCCCAGGATAACTTCTCCAACCCTTCCAGTGGTGCTTTATCGTCTGCTCTTTGTTATTCAGGCAATCTGTCCCCTCTTACCTTATAATCCATCTCTTCCTTCAGCTCAGAACCAGTGATCAAGGACCCAGCACGGCCTGGTTCAGGCAACTGGTGGCATAGTGGGCTCAGAAAGATCTGAGTTCAAATCCAACCTAAGACGCTTACTAGTCATGTGACCCTGGACAAGTCACTTAACATCTATTTGCCTCAGTTTCCTCAATTGTAAAAGAGGGATAACAACAGCACCTACATCCCAGGGTTGTTGTGGGGATCAAATGAGATAATTATAAAGTGCTCAGAATGATGCCTGACACAGAGTCCAGGTAAAAGAGTGTTACATTTTGCCCCAAACAAATTTAAGGACCAATGGGTACAATATGTCAATAACAAATAAAATTTAAGAAATGCTTGCTCCCTTCTCCCTTTCACTGGCATTATTTATCAAACTTGCAGATGACACAAAGCCGCTGGGGATGGCCAGTATATTAGATGGCAGAATCAGGATTCCTACAGATCTTAATAGGCTAGGACGCTAAACTGTTCTATAGCAATGAAATTTAATATAAAATTTTAAAAAGCTTTGCACTTGAAAGTTAGTCTTTTACTCCAATGGCACCTAGGCGGCACTGTGGACAATGTTGGACTTAGACGTGAGAAGACCTGAATGCGAATCCTGACTCAGATACTTGCTATATTGATCTTGGGCAAGTCCCTTATCTCTCTGAGCCTCAGTTTCCTCATCTGTAACATTAGGGAATTGTACCCCATGGCCTCTGACGTGTGCTTTACAGCTTTAGATCTAACCCTATGAATTTTTAAAATCAGCTTTACGCATACAAGGTGGGAGGTGTGTGCTTTGACAGCAATTAATCTCAAGAAGACTTAGGAAGTTCAGTGGTCCATAAGCTCAATGAGTATAATAATGAATGCAATTTTAGGCTGCATCAAAGAGAGGTGGTCACTGGGACTAGGGAAATGAAAGTATCTTGTCCCTGGTCAGATCACATCCAGAATAATATGTTCAGTTCCTGGTGACTCTTTAGAAAGGATACAGGTAAGCTGGAGTGTGATCAGAGAAGGTCAATGAGGAAGGTGAAGGGCCTTGAGTTCATGCCACATGACAAGTGGTTGGGGATGTTTAGCCTGGAAAGAAGAGGCCCCAAAGAGTACATGACATAGGTCTTCAAATATTTGGAAAACGGGGGCGAAGCCAAGATGGCGATGTAGGAGCAGCAAAGTACAGTAGCTCCTACACAACCACATCAAATACCCCAAAAATATGACTCTAAACAAATTCTAGGGTTCTAAAATGCACACAGATGTATCTCCTGCAGAAGGCAGCTCGGCTCAAAGGAACCATCTCAGCTCTGGGAGCCAAAACCAGCCCAGCCTGAAACCATGGCTTTGCCCCGGGGGCGGCTGGCCAAGCCGAGCCACATGCAGCTGGAGCTTCAGGAGAGCAGATCTGCGGGAGCTGTGGCAGTTTCCAGAATTATCAAGCCATAAGAAAAAAGGACTAAGTGAAAGGTCAGTGAACAAGCATAGGAAGCAAAGTAAGAACAGCAAGCAAACTCTAGATTCCTTCTTTGGGGAAAAGAAGGATCAAAGCAGGGAACAGGAGGAAGACAACACAGTCAGAACTCCCACACCAAAAGCTTCCAAGAAACATGAAGATGGCCTAAAAGCTAGAGATCAGCTGAAGAAGGATTATGAAAACAAAATGAGAGAAGTGGAGGAAAAATTGGGAAGAGAAATAAGAATGTTGCAAGAAAATGATGAAAAGAGAGTAAACAACTGGACTGAAGAAATTAACACCTTAAAAAATAGATTAACTCAAATGGCAAAAGAGGCCCAAAAAGCCAATGAGGAGAAGAATGTCTTAAAAAGTCAACTTTGCCAGATTGAAATAGAATCTCAAAAGCTTTCTGAAGAGAATAATTCCTTCAGAATTAGAGTGGAGCAAATGGAAGCAAATGACTTTATGAGAAATCAAGATACTATCAAATAGATCCAAACAAATGAAAAAATAGAAGGCAATGTGAAATATCTCCTCGAAAAAACCATTGACCTGGAAAATAGATCCAGGAGAGACAATTTAAAATTTATTGGACTATCTGAAAGCCATGATCAAAAACAGAACTT
>JAQQSU010006753.1:0-13422 GCA_028627135.1 Pseudochirops cupreus | reverse complement strand
CATGAAGAGTTGGACACAACTGAACAATAGCACATGGCTGCCCCGAATAAATAGCTTAAGAGCTGCCATAGAAAACAGTTAATTAATTATTGAACATTGAAATTCATGTTAGGACCAATAGAAGTGAAGTAGCAAAACACTCACTGATTAAAGATTTGCTAATTTACCAGTAACCCTAGCAACATGTTTCTTTAGGTTCCTAATACTATAATATCTTTGCCACAGTAACAATTTAGAAGGAAGATTTTGAGGGCCTAAAGAATATAGGAATTCTGAAGACTCCTATGGCAGAAAACAAATCGTTTAAGCTTGCATTGCATTCTCATCTACAAATTTGACTAGTGGCCTGATGAACAATGGGCCTCTAGGTGGTGCAATGGATAGAGTGCCAGACCTAGAGTCAGGATGACTTCAAATGTGGCTTCAGACACTTAGCTGTGTATCCCTGGGCAAGTCACTTAACCTTGTTTGCTTCAATGTCCTCATTTGTATAATGAAATCAAGAAGGAAATGTCAAACCGCTCCAGGATCAATGCCTAGAAAATCCCAAATGGGGTCACAAAGAGTCCAACATGACTGAACAACTGAACAATAGACTGCTACTTCCTTCCTATCTGCCCTCTCTTCTCTTCTTCCGGTTAGCCCTGAATTACCTTGACTGTCCTCCTATTAATAAAATTGTTGTCTGCTTTGATTTGGGATCAAGCTCCATTACTCATTTTCAGAGGGTATTTAATTCTCATAATGCATGATGTTTGCATCCAAAGTGATCACAGTCAAAAAAGCCATTTGATCTTAATTATGCGATGATGTTTACAAAGCTGGAATTTAGGGTTCCTTGAGGGATTGTGTTAAAGCATAAGGAAGCCATGGGGACAAGAATTATTTGGTGGTGACAGAGGCAAACTGGAGCCTACATGAGTCAATTAGTCAACCACCAAGTATTTATTAAGGGCCTACAATATGCCAGGCACTGTGCGGGGCACTGGGATTACAAACACAAAGAATAAAACTACCCTCTCTCAAGAAGTATACATTCTCTTGAAAATGAAAAAATAAATATTTTTGTGTTCTTAAAAAAAAAGCAGCATGCATTCTGACAGTATGAGCCACCTCACTTCTTCCCATGCTTTGTTAACCATATAGAGATGGGTTAGACTCCCAGGGGTGGAGAATGTGAGTCCTCAAGGCCACATGTGGCCCTATAGGTCCTCAAGTGTGGCCCTTTGACTGAATCCAAACTTCACAGAACAAATCTTCTTGTTCTATAAAACTTGGACTCAGTCAAAAGGTCGCACCCAAAGATCTAGAAGGGCACATGTGGCCCTTTGACTGAATCCAAACTTCACAGAACAAATCCCCTTAATAAAAAGATGTGTTCTGTAAAACTTGGACTCAGTCAAAAGGCTGCATTCAAGGACCTAGAAGGCCATGGTGCCCTCGAGGCCACAGGTTCCCCACCCTTGCATTAGAGTATAGTAGAGTTGGATGGATTCAGAGCTGCTCAGATCTAGACCTGAAAAGCAGTGATTATAAATTGATATCAAATGGAAATGTAGTGTCGTAGAGTATCCCAGGGATCTGTTTCTGGCCCTGTTCTGTTCACTGTCTCGATCATCGACTTGGAAGAAACCACAGAAGGACTATTTCTCAAATCAGGGATGATACAAAACTGGCAGATATTGTCGGCAACTTGGATGATGGAACAGACTGTAAAAAGTCCAAACAAGTAAGAACAATGGGCTTAATGATAACAATTAACAATAACATAATTAACATCTGTGTAGTACTTGCTACATTCCAGGCACTGTGCTAAGTGCTCTACAAATATTATTTCATATGATCTTCATAATAAATTACCCTGAGGAGCAGGTATTATTTTTATCCCCAACTTACAGCCGAGAAAACTGAAGCAGAGGTTAACTGACCTGTCCAGTGTTACATAGCTTACAAAGCATCTGAGTTCAGATTTGAGCTAAGGTCTTCTTGCCTCCAAGCCCAGTACTTTATTCATTGTGTCATCAGTCTGCTACATCTAATGAAATGAATTTTAAGAATGACAAATGTGGGGGCAGCTAAGTGGCATAGTGAATAGAGCACTGGCCCTGGAGTCAGGAGGACCTGAGTTCAAATCCAGCCTCAGACACTTGACACATATACTAGCCATGTGACCTTGGACAAATCACTTAACCCCAATTGTCCTGTTCCCTCTTCCCTCCAAAAAAAAAGAAGCAAAACAAAAAGAATGACAAATGTTAAGTTCTTCCACATGATTTCAGAAAATTAACTGCATGAGTACAGGATGGGAGAAGGAGAAAGCAACATGACTATAGAGAGTACCTGTGAAAAACCTCTACGGTCAACCATGTGCCATTGTAGCCCCCCCTAAAAATGCACTTTTGAGTTGCTTTAAGAGAAGTATAGTTTATTTTCAGAACAAGGGAAAGGAGAGTCCTGCCATACTCTGCCCTGGTCAGACCACCTCTGAACTGTTGTGTTCAGTTTAGGAAGAGTATTAATACATGGAATGCATCCAGAGAAGGAAAACCAAGGTTGTCAGGGGATGGGGAACCAGCCCATGTGGGGATCAGTTAAAGATTTTTGACCTGATGAAGTGAAGAAGAGAGGTAGAACTGGCAATCTGCAAAATTTGGAAGGCTGTCTCATGGAAAAGGGATTAGATTTATTTCACTTTGTCCCAAAGGGGAAAAAACTAGGACCAGTTCATGAAGGTGTCTGAGGGTTGTCTGTTTTGACTCACTGTAGGGAAAGCCTTCCCAATTAACTACTGAGCTGAAAACTGCCTAAGAAATCAGTGAGTTCCCCATCCCCTGGGTCTTTAGGTACTACCTGAATAATTACTTGTCAGCATTGTGTACAAAGGATTCCTCTTCAGTTTTGGCTTGGACTAGATGACTTATGAGACCCCTTCTTACCTCGAGATTCTGGACATGTGTCATGTTGACGCCTATAGAGAGACCAGAACTGCAGCACTTCCAACATGCATTTGGTAGTGGTGTCCACCAAAGCAACTATGGAACTCTTTATAATTGAGGTACATCAGGATTTCTCACACTTTTTTTTTAATCATGGAGAACCTTTGGAAATCTGAGCCATTGCTGTCCTTTGTAAGTGAAGAGAGCCAAAGTGACATCATGATGTCAGGGTCAATGTACAGTGTGTCTAACAGTGGTTGATCAAACCAGTCAAGCTTGAAAGGCTCTACCATAGGTCAAGCACAAGCTTGATGGATCTCTTCTCAAAATGATTCTCTTTAAGTGCCTAAAACAAAATGCATAGGATTGCAAACAAAATCAATTATGTTGAAATAAAGATGAAATCTTTTTCCAACCAAGTAGATAGGTTTTCTGTCATATACCACAGACCCTTAAGGAGCTCCCATTTTTAATAGGAGTAACTACTCATGTATAGGAAGTTTCAGTTGCAAGTCAGATGGTAAGCGCTCTTCCATGGGATAAAAAGATCAAGAAATGATAGTTAAAGGAACAAAGCAGTGCTTTGTGAGGAGCTGGGAAGAACTCAGCCTGTAAACTTCTAAAAGGTATAAAATAAATCATGGCGTACCTCTTTTTTTTTTATTCTAAATTGGTGACTTGGTATCATGTCACCAATCTTCAGTGGACTTTTATTTGCCTATAGAGAACCTTCTGCTAAGTTCTTCATTTCCTTCCATTTGAAACTAGACTGTGTTCCCTATGAGTTCAGAAATTAGGCCCCAAGAGAAAGTGGTATGTGAAGAACAGAAAGTGCTGAAAATCCCAGGTTAAACCCAGATGTTCCTAAAGGGGATTTTCTGTGATTGTTGAGCTGCAGCAGATAGCAGTTCTTTTAAATACCCAGATGGACTGTTTGAATGGGAATGGAAGACTGTGTATTTTGCTGTGAATTGCTGGGGCCTCAAAGGCTTTTTTTATGTAGGAGAAGATGCCAGGAACTCTTGACTATATTGGCTCAGCTTTACTGCAGAAGTCGATGGGCAAGAAATACTTTGAAATTAACTCGGCTATTTCTGAATAAGCTAAACAGTTGTTTTCACATAGAACTGGCACCAAAGGATGCAGGTATCTGTTCAGTGGAGCAGAGAGAATCCGTGTGTCTATTAGGTGGCTAATGTTGAGGCTGTACAACTGTATGTTTAGACAGAATCCTCCCTGTGGGGCAGCCATATTTCTTCGAATTGTTTTATAATTTGATATTGATGTCTTAGTTCCCATTGCACCAAAGGGTGAATGCATTTTGTTCATTTTTTTCCAAGAGACCAAACCTCTCTGCATGACACCAAGCCAAGTTATTAATGTGGTTCAAAGAGTTCTAAGATTACTACCTGGGTGGATGACATTGTGAAAAACTCTTATTTCACAAACTAATTTGGAGAGACTTTGAGACTTAAAATATAATGTTAACATAGGATGGCAGGACATGAATGGGCTGCTTTCTTTAGGGGAGGAAGGACCAGATTGGTGAGATCAGAGAAACTGGTACATCTGGAAGTATTTTTATTCATGTCACATCAAACAGGGTTCTAAGGACACATTTTGGAAAATATGCATAGTGGGGTCTGGAGGTGGGACCCTGGTTATTTGGATTTTTCCACTTTCCCAATACTTATTTTAGCAACACCTAAGTCTGATTTTATGCAGATTACTTCTGAAGAATTTACAGGAGCTTCCCTCTCAAGAAGAATGGTGCTTATCTTCTTGGTATGAAGGCCTTATCATTATTCCTATCACAGACAGGACCTCAAGGGGATGGAAAAAGCTGTGGATAAGTTGGGACTCCCAATCCCAACACTGCCATTTACTAGCTGTATGACTTTGGACAAGTCACTTATCTTTTCTGAGCTTCCTTTTCCTTAGCAACTATTGAATAGATATGAAACTTGGAGTCTGGAAGGCCCAAGTTCAAATCCTGCTTCAGACTAGCTTTGTCACCCTGGCCAAGTCACTTAACCTCTATAGTTTCCTCAGCTGTAAAATGGGGACAATAACATTAGCAACTTATAGGATTGCTATGAAGATTAAATGAGTTAGCATATGTAAGGCATATTGCAAATCTTAAAGCACTGTGTAAAATGCTAGCTATTATTATTGTTTATAAAATTTATATTTTATATAAATATTTTATATAATATAAACATGTAATTATAATTATATGTCTATATTATTTATTTACATAATATAATTAAATGGCATATAATTCTATTTCTATATGAATATAACTATATTATATAAATAAATAGAATTTATTATTTATCGAATGAAAGGAATGGACTAGTTGATCTCTTCCAGCTCAAGGTCCTTTTTTCTTAGGTATGAAATGGAAAAAGTTGAACATGCAAAAGCTTAGATTCTTAAACTTTCTTAACTGGAGTCAGTAACCCATGGAAACTGATGCCCTAGTCTTTGAACACCGCAGAACGTATGAAAACAACTAAATTAATATGAGATAAACCCTCACTAAGACTTTTTTTTTGCTTTTTTTTTTGGAGGGGGGAAGGCAGAGCAATGGGGATTAAGCGACTTGCCCAAGGTCACATGGCTAGTAAGTATTAAGTGTCTGAGGCCAGATTTGAACTCAGATCCTCTTGACTCCATGGCTGGTGCTCTATTCACTGTGCCACCTAGCTGCCCCCTCACCAAGACTTTCAGTCCATGTAAATACAAGTTCACACCTTCGTGCATACTATTGGCAATGCTGTCTCTCTTTTCTATTTAGCTAAAACTCCTTGTTCCTAACACTCTCAGGTTATATTGCAAATCTGTCCTCATCTGCATCACGGCTTTTCTTTTTCCTTTCTTTCTAGGGAGTAGGAGGAACTCTTTTTTAAGTCAAAAAGATTATTAGAAACTTGAACATCAGTGTGAACAAACTTGCAGCATAACCACATTTAAATTAATTTCACTGTTCAAAACATAACAATTTTTCAGGCCCTCCCTCGAAGTCCCCGGCAGGATTCCTTGTGCATTCCTGCTCATTCTGTTTCCCTCTGAATGTGTTCTGAGTTCTTCTTGTTTAGATTTGCTTTCATGTTGACCTTGCTTTATTTCTCCATGTTCTGCTCACTTCACTCTCCATTTGTTCATACAAGACAGCTTAGGTTTTCTAAAACCATCTCTTTCATCATTTCTTATGATGCAATAATATTCTGCTACATTTATGTAGCGTAAGTTGTCCAGCAATTTCCGGATGGATGGGCACCTTCTTACTTTCCAATTCTTTGCCAATACAAAAAGAGCTGCTATGGTTATTTTTGTACATGTGGGTTCTTTTTGTACATTTTACTCTTTCTTTGATGTCTTTGTAGCATAGACCTAACAGTGACTGATATCACAGGGTCAAAGGGTGCGCACAGTTTAGTCACTTGGGGGTATGATTCCAAATTGCTTTCCAGAATGGCTGGACCTATTCATGGCGGTACCAACAGTGTATTAATGTGTCTGGTTTTGTACAATCCTTTGGAAAGTTGTCATTTCCCTTTTTGTAATGCTGCTAGTCTGATGGAAATGAGGTAGAACCTGAGTTGTTCCAGTTTGCACTTCTCTGTTAGTTGTTTGGAACATTTTTTCATATTTCTGTGGATAGTTTTCTTTCTTTGTGAACATCTTGTTCTTATCCTTAGATCGTTTATCTACTAGAGAGTGGTTCTTGTTCCATTTTTCCATTCAAACTAATATTTGAATCAGTTCCTTATATATCTTGCATAATAAAGCTTTTTTTTTCCAGAAAACTTGCTGTATACATTATTATCTAGTTATCTTTTTTTCTTCTAATTTTTACTGCATTAATTTTTTAAAAACTTACATATCATCAAAATTATCCATTTATCTTCTGCACATCTCTGTATTCCTTGTTTGGTCCTTTTTCTATAGTTGTAAATGATACTTCTTTCTTGAGGTAATTTTTTTATGATGCAACCTGTCATATCTAAGTTATGTATCTTTTTGGAGCTTAACCTATGTATTTGATGTAAGGTGTTGGTCTAAACCTAATTTCTGCCATATTACTTTCCAGTTTTACTGGGAGATGGGTCAAATAGTAACCCCTTATTTCAGTAGCTGGGGTCTTTGGGTTTATCAAACACTATAGTACTGTGTTTATATGCTTTTATATGAGGTGTAAATAATCTATTCCACTGATTGACTTCATTAGTCTTTTAACCAGTTCTAAATAATTCTAATGAAACTACTTTTTGAGTAATGAGTTTAAGGTCTAGTATAGCTAGGTCTCATTATATTCCACTTTTTAAAATTATTTCCCTTTAATGTTAGTGTCCTTTTTCCTGCATATGAATGTCATTATATTTTTCTAGCTCTATAAATTAATCCTATGGTAATTTAATTAGTATAGCACAACACATGTAAATTAACTTAGTACTGCCATTTAAAAAATTTTAGCAAAGGGGGCAGCTACACGGTGCAGTGAATAGAAGACCAGCCCTGGAGTCAGGAGAACCTGAGTTCAAATTCAGCCTCAGCCACTTGTCACTTAACTAGCTGTGTGACCTTGGGCAAGTCACTTAATTCCAACTGCCTTGCCTTACCCCCTCCAAAAAAAAAATTTTTTTTAGCAAAGTCCAATGTTGAGCAATTAATGTCTCTCCAATTATTTAGGTCTGTCTTTATTTCTTTAAGCCATGTTTTGTAGCTGAATTCATATAGTTCTTGTGCTTTCCTTGTTAAGTAACCTTCTAAATATTTTATATATTCTGAAGGTTTTTGTATGCTTCTCTTTCTGTTCCTTCTTGGTCTTGTTGGAAATATGCAGAAATTCTAATGATTTACATTTATTTTACATCCTGCTATTTTGATGAAGTTATTGTTTCAACTTTTTTATTTGACTTTTTAGGGTTCTCTAAATAGAGCATCATATCACCTGACAAAATAATTATTTTGTTTCTTCTCTGACTACCCCATCCCCTTTTCTTGTCTTATTGCTCTATTCATCATTTCTGGCACTATATTTTTTTTAATGGCAATAATAGACATCCTCGCTTTACCTCTGATCTTTTTGGAAAGGCCTCTAGTTTATCCCCATTAAAAATAAAGGTGGCCCCTTGGCTTTGGACAAATACTACTTCCACTTATTCCTCGATGTTTTTAGTGATTTTAACATAAATTGGGGAGGTGCTCGTTCTGAAACTTTCCCCACATGTATTGATATATGTGATTTATACGGTTTTTCTTAAATATAGGGTACAAATGTATATGCAGCGTCTTTGTATTGCTCTTGATGTGGAATGTAATGGGGGTCGCTAAGTGGTGCAGTGAATAGAGCACCAGCCCTGGAGTCAGGAGGATCTGAGTTCAAATCCGGTCTCAGACACTTGATATTTAACTAGTTGTGTGACCTTGGGCAAGTCATTTAACCCCAATTGCCTTGCCCCTCTCCTCCAAAAAAAAAGGAAAGAAAATAATATTGAACCAAGCCCATATTTCTGGTATAAATCCAACCTGGTCAAAGTGTATTTTATTTTTTTATAATTCTGTAGATAAGAAGTATCAACCATATGGCCCATGGGCCACTTGCAGCCTGAACCAGATTAAAATGTAAATGAGAAATAGTTCTCAAAATAAATTAAAAATACAATAAAACACAGATAATATTACATTTTAAAACTAAGTCAATATGTGGAGAGCAAGGATCCTTTTGTAAGAATGAGTGGTTCCTGTTTCTATTTGTTTGATACCACTGATGCAGATTTTCTGCTAATATTTTATCGAAATTTTCTGCATCATTATTCATGGAGTAAGTAGAGAACAAGATATATTTATTAAGCTCCTACTATGTTCCAGGTATTTTGTTAATCATTTTATATTTCAGGCAAGTGAAACAAACAGGTTAAATGACTTGCCCATAACTTCTAAGTGTCAGAAACTAGATTTGAACTCAGGTCTTCCTGATTACAGGTTCAGAGCTTTATCCACTGCACTATCTAGAGTAGTCTGTAGTCTTTTTCTTCTTTTTTGTCTGGCCCTGTTTTAGGTATCAAATCTATATTTGTACCATAGAAGAAATTTAGGAGGATATTTTCTTTTTGGCATTTTTACAGTTTAGATAATATTAGAACTAATTGTTCTTTATATGTTGGTAAAATTCACTTGTATTTTAATATTTTATTAAAAACATAACTTTATTTATCAATTTAATGTTTTAGGTTTTTTTGCTTTCAATTCTGTCAATTTCTTATTTGATTTTCAGAATTTTCATTTTAGTGCTTGGGGAGGCAAGGAGGGGTTGCTGTGTTGCTTTACTAGTTTTTTAACTGCAGGACCACATCACTGGCCTCTTCTTTCTTCTGGAGATAAAAGTGCTTTCAGCTGTAAATTTTCCCCTAAGTTCTACTTTGGCTACATCCCCAACATTTTAATATGTTTTCTCAGCATTGTCATTTTATTTGGTGAAATTTTCCAATGTTTCCATGATTTGTTCTTTTACCCAACAATTCTTTATGATGGGCATTTAGTCTCCAGTTAATTTTTATTACTGTCTTCAAAGGCCCTTTATGGAACATAATTTTTTTTATCACATCATGGTCTGCAAAGAATGCATTTAATATTTCTGCATTTGTTTATATGGGGCTTATGTATTAATATATTTGGTTTTTTAACATATTCCATTTTTTTAACTGTACATGCCTACAAATATGCTTACTCTTTTCTATTTCTATTAGTAGTCACCAGAAATCTATCATATCTAAATTTTTTAAAGTCCTCTTCATTACCTTAACTATTTTCTTGTTTATCTTTTAGTTAAATAGCCTAAGTCTGAAAGGAGTATATTGAAGACCCCAGCTATTATAGTTTTACTGTCTATTTATCCCCATAAATTATTTAACTACTTCTTTAAGTATGAAGGTACTGTCATTTGGCCCATCTATATTATGTATTGATATTAATCCATGGCCTTTAACCACAATGTAGTTTTCCTATTTAATCTCTTTTAATCCATTATTTTTTTATTATTACTCCTGATTGTTGTTGTTTTTTTAAGTTTGCTTGAAGCATAATTGATTTTGCTCCAGTCCCTTATTTTAAGCTCTGTGTGAACATTTATGATTCAAGTATGTTTGTTTGTGGGTTAACACAACCCATTCACAGTGATGATTGTTAATAGTATTTTTCCTTCCATCCTGTCTTCTTATATATATTTTTTCCCTTTGCCTCCCTCCCACACCCTTCCTTGACCCAGAAAAAGAAAGTGGTAAGAAAGGAATGTGCTCAATGCCAATAATCTCTACTAGATAGAGCATTTCTTTAGTGCAGTTCTCTCAAACTCAAATAGAAATCAGGGCCCCTAATCCCCACAGAAGGATCCCTATGGAATACGTATTAATTTAGTTTTTAAATGTAATGTTATCTGTGTATTACTGTGTTTTTATTTATCTTGCTGAATATTTCCCAAATACATTTTAAGCTGGTCCAGGACACACTAAGGGTATTGTGGACTTCGTGCCTCTGTTTAGAGCTTACTTTGGAATAGTAATAGTACTGGGAATATGAATAGAAGCTTTTAGGCCTTTTTAATATTTTGTTGTCCCTATCAGAGTATAAGCTTGTGTGTGTGTGTGCGTGTGTGTGTGTGTGTGTGTGTGTGTGTGTGTGTGTTCGTGGTTCAGTGGCTCCTTGTTATGGGAATTTGAAGGTCTTCCCTGCCCCTAGGCCCTTTGCTAAAGTGGCTACGTGACTCTGAGAACCTTCGCTGGTTTGAAAGTATACTCTGCCCCCTAATAGGCTGAATGTGGTCACGTGGAGCCTGTGGTGGGAGGCTTGTTCTTCCGGAACGCCTGCGCCTTATTACTTTGTGACTGGGCAGTGGGTCAAGAGGGCTGTGACAGGAGAAGGCTATATACACCCTGATGGGAGTTTTTTGCTTTGAGGCTCACTTTGAGAAGAGTGGTGTGATTTGTCCAGACAAGACTCTGGGAAGCCGTTGAGCCCCCCAACTTTGAAAAACCCAGATGTTGGTGCTTCCCTCTCTGGTAACCAACTAGATATGGATGTAATGGTCAGATGGTTGGAAGCCCGTCTGCTGATCTGTTTCTTTGTCTGCTTGTAACTTCTGTTTATCTTGTTTGCATTCTCTGAAGTTCAGGGTGCTGACTTTTTCCCCTGAACTAGGTAAATGATATATGTTTGATTAAAGTAAGATTGTTAACCCATTTTGAGTTGCTTTCCTTTAGAAAAGCAAATCTAAGAACCTGTGCTAGCAGCCACCCTCGGTATGCTAGGGTGCTTGCTGATACGCTCCTCCAACAGGGCATTCAGTGGGTACTTGGTAAATGCTGGCTGCCATGATGGTTTTTATGGCATTGTAAACACCAGTTTTGTTTTAATAATTATGTAAACTGTTACCTGGAAATTTCCATCAAAGTTCTTCAGACTGTAAGTAGCAATTAAGAAGGAGTAATCAGAGATACTTCTAATGTGATTAAGTGAAATTGTCATCAGGAATATATTTTGTTCTGCAATGCTTTATATACAGGTTCATTAATTTTAGCTCGCTGGTAAGCTGATGTTTATGAGGCATACCTATGAATCTGCAGTGTGTATATATTTTCATCTCATTCTGCTGCTCAAATAAACCTTCCACCTTACAACTTCAGAATTTATCCACTATTTAATTCTCCCAGCCTTCCCCCTAATCACCCAGTGGGGATAATGGAAGGTTATTATTCTAATATAGAAATGAGAAAACTGAGCAACAATGGAAACCGATCTCCTGAAAGTCAGTCAATGAGCCAGGAACAGACTTTACTGGGGAGCCAATGAGCTTTGACACCCAGCATGTGTCCTCTGTTCAGAGACAGTGTGGTATATTGCAAAGGACACTAGACCTGAAGTCAGGACAGACTTGAATTGTAGTCCTGCCTCTGACATTTACTGGGTATGTGACCATGAGCAGGTAACAAATTCTGCAAGCCTCAGTTTTCTCATCTGTAAAATGGGGATAATAAAACCTCTAGTACCTATGTCACAAAGCTGTTGTGTAGCTCAAATGAGATTTAAGCTGCTTATGAATATAAAGGACTTGGTCCTAGAAAGCTTAGAACCTAATCACAGAAAAGGGATCAAGTGAGACCAGTAAGGAAAGGTCAGTATGAACAAGTACTTTGAATGAATTGAAAAGGGAATAATACCAAAGAACAAAAAATGAATCGCTGTACCCCCAGGTAACTTTCAAAAGTAATTTCATTCATTAGAGGCAAAGGAGAAACTCTAACAGGAACCAGGCCCCTGAAGAAACAGGCAGAACCTTAAGAAACCATATGGAGCTAGAAGAACAGATGTGTGGGCAGAGGCAGCCACAATAAAGAAAGAAGCAGGGACTCTGGTGATTGGGACCTACTGGGAACAAGGACTATCTGGACAGATGCTGTGTTGCTAAAACCTCCTCTGCCCCCAAAACTGGCACCCACTATCCAGCCCACAGAAGTAATCCTGTATTTCCTTGATCTAACAATGAGGGGTTTTGCCAGAGCACCATCTCTGCAGTGGGGCTCAGAGCTAAAAGAGAAAAAAAATAGAATTGATACATTGATACAACATCCTAGAGCGGAGTACTTATACCTAGGCAATGACTCAATAGTAGGATGGGGAGGAATATGCACATCCGACTAATTGGACAACCCTACTCACCACACCACACCACTATGACTACACAAATAATAGCTGTGAGTATCACTGTCACTGGGGCCTCCTTTTCTAGTGTTTTGACAGTCTCTTCTTAGGCTCCCTTGTTAAAATAACTAAAAAAAAAAAAAGGAAACTCCTTGACGGTAGGGACTTTAAAAAAAGTCTTTTTTGTCTTTGGTATCAGTAACACTTCCAATAAACATTTATCAAGCACCTACTATGTGCGGGGCACTATGTCTGCCCTCAACAATCCCTGCCCTCAAGGAGTTTACAATCTAATTGGGGAAAGGGGGACCAACACACAAAAGGAGGGAGGAAAGCAGAGTGGAGATGGGGAAGGAGGGCTCACCTTGTTTCATGGAGTTGAAAACAGGCAGAGCAGCAGATGCAATGGAGTGGGCCCCGAAGTCCAGTTTCTGCCCTCTTCAAGGCATTAGGTGGAGTTTGGTATGGTCCTCCAGCCCTCCAGTGAGAGGAGAGAGGAGGCTGAGGGAGGTGGTGTCAGTCAAGGCTTCAATTAGCAACATGGTGATGAGATTAGAGGTGATTTAATAAATGCTTATTAACTGAATGAATGATGAGGTGACTCTTGCTCCAGGAGCCTCTTTTGTACCTCAGTCTCCAGTCGGTCATCATGATTGAAGGCTCTTGGGAACCAACCCAGTGACAAAGGCACAAAGTTACCACCACCCCCTTCGCCTCCATATCCCACAGTGGCTGCCATGTTGCCTGCTCCCTGTGACTTCTTAGGAGCACCCCTCAGAGATTG
>JAQQSU010006752.1:0-13423 GCA_028627135.1 Pseudochirops cupreus | reverse complement strand
AAGTAAACAGGGAAAAGAAATCATAAGGAACTTATCAAAGTTGAACTATTTATATGCCTACAAGGAAAAATGATAATTGTAACTTATGAAACTTTTCTCAGTATGAGGATGGTTGAAGGGAATATAAATGTATCTATATGTATACATACATATATATGTCTATATAGGAGGGTATATGTGCATATGAATACATATGTGAGTGTGTGTATATATGTATACAGGTATACATAGACAGAGGGCACAGGATCAATTGAATAGGAAGGGATGATATTCAAAAGGTGAAATTGAGAGGTGAGAGAGGAAAGTAATGAGAGGAGATAGGGAGAGACAGAATGGGGTAAATTATCTCATATAGAAGAGGCAAGGGATAACTGTTAAAATGGAGAGAAAGAAAAGGAAGGCAAAAGAGAATGGGTCAACCTTACTCTCATTGAATTTGGCTTAGGGAGGGAATGACATACACTCTAAATTAGATATCTTGCCCTACAGGAGAGTAGGGTGGAAAGGGATTAGAGGGGGGATGATGGAGGGGAGAGCAGGTTGTGGGGGGAGGCTAGTTAGAAGCACACACTTTTGTAAAGGGACAGGGTCAAAGTAGAAAATAGAACAAGTTGGGGGCAGGACAGGATGGAGGGAAATATAGTCAGTCTTTCACAATATAGCCACTATGGAAATGTTTTGTATAACTACACTTACACAACCTATATTGAATTGCTTATCTTCCCAGTAAGGGTGGGTGATGAACAAGGAAGGGGAAGAATCTGGAATTCAAAGTTTTAAAATAAAATGTTAAAATACATATATACATATCTATCTATCTATCTATCTATCTATCTATCTATAAAATTATTTTTTACATAATAAGATGGGGAGTAAGGGAATAAAGGAAAAAAGGAATAAGGGAAATAAGATATACAGGCACTGGGGTATGGAGATCCATCTTGCCCTGTTTGAAAGTCGGAGGGGACATGGGGGAGGATATAAGAGAGAGCAGATTGGGGGAGGGAGTATACAGTGGGATCACTGTTTTGGGTTGGTGGGAAAGATGGGGAGAAAATTTGAAACTCAAAATCTTGTGGAAATGAATGATGTAAACTAAAAACAAACATTGAATTTAATTTTAAAAAAAAGAAAAGGCCACTGTCTCCCCTTCTATTTGGGCAAGTGACTCCACTACCCTAATGAAACTGTTGAAAAGTGAGTAGAAGGTGAGGAAATGGAGGCAATTCATGTAAATGATCACAGGAATTTCTATGTGAAAAGGAAGAGGGATAGAGGATGATAGCTTTAGGTAGGGAATGTCAGGATCTGGGAGCCCATGGAGAAGGGAATAGAGAGGATGAGAGATAGACCAGGAATAATGGGGAAGAGAAAGGATCAAGGATTCAAAGAGGGGTTGGCCTTGATAGGAAGTGGAGCCATCTATTCTTCAGAAGAAAAGCAACCTGAGGATGAAATTACAAGCTTTGGAAGTGTGAAATTAGGGAGAAATGAGATCTCATACCAGATGATCTTGATTTTCTCAGTAGAGGACATGAGGTTCTCTGTTCAGAATGAAGATAAAGAGCATAGCATATGGGACTTAAAGAAAGCAGAGATTTGGAATATCCTCTGTAGGGAGAGAGATGGAGAGGCAATTAGAGACTAATGAAATCAAAGGATTGCCATGCAGAAATGAGGACTTGGCTGAAAGCAGAGTCCTTCCATTTGTGGCGGGCTCAGCCAGCAAGGCTGTGTGACTTCCTCCAGCAGCATCCAGCAGAGCGGGAGCAGATGGTGGAGGTAACTCATTTGGGCTTTGGGGAAAGCTTGAAGAAAAGCAGGATAAGGGGGCAAGGGATTCAAGGATACAGGATCATGTAGTATTATTGAATTGATTAAGACAAGGAAGGAAGGAAGGAGGGTTGGCTGACTTGTCCCTGTGAGAAGCCAAAAAGCATGCTGGGAACTTCAGTGAGAATGGTCAGCTCCCAGGGCATGGTTAGGACAAGATTTTGAGGATTGAATGGGGTCCTGGGATGCTAACTCGGGCAACAACAATGTGTCCTGTGGCTGTAGGAAGCCTGAAGGATAGGCATTCGTAGCCAAATATTTCTATTTTCTCAGCATCTCGAATCCCACTAGGAAATCACTGGCAGTACACAATGCTCAGAAACACATAAGAGGGAGGATATCACCCAGCAGTGCCTCTTCTGGGATGTTTCACTTTCCGTGGGTGATTTGAGACTCTCCAGACAGCACTTTGACTAGTTAGCTAACCTTGCAATTGATCCTCACTTCCTTTCAGTTGGAACAGAATCATTTCACCATCAGTTAAAGTAAGCATTGACATCCCAGGGGGCTGAAAGAAGGTTACACAGCTTGCTGCACACTGGGGCCCATGAATCCAGGGCTCTTCCCACCTCATCTTTTCTTCTTCTTGCCTAATCTCCCATTCCAAGGAGGCAGCTGGGAAGATGAGATTGGATCTTTTTATGCTTTATTATAAATTTAACTTTAGATAGCAACAAAGTCAATTAAATATACTTTACATCAATTTACATGCGAAGAAGTGAATCTCAACATAGACAATATGTCATTTGTTCCTTTTGTGGCCCTTTTGTCATAGGATTTAGAACCCATCGGTTTAGAGCTGGAAGGGGCCAGAGTTGCAAGCTCCCCGCTCCTTGGCCATCTTCTTGATGTCGTTGCCTTGTCCATGGATCAAATTCTGGGCCCTTTCATCTGCAGAACTTCCACCTTGCGTGCCCACATCCTGACACCACGAAACAGTCACCACTGCTTCACTTGGCCAGGATTTCACTCCCTACTCCCTCGCCTGTTAATGAACTGAGATCAAATCCAGCCTGCCACCATTCCTGGGAGGGGCATGCCAATCCACTCCCTCTGGCATCACTCAGCACACCTGTAACTCCCTGGGCCCTCCTGGGTGCTCCTCTCCTGGCTGGGCTGTCTTCCCTGAAGCACTTTGAGGGCAGGAACCAGCTGTTTCTGTATTTGTACCCCCTGCACTTAGTACATAGTAGGTACTTGATAAAAGTTTTACATATTTTCATTCCAGTCCAATTGTTCATCTTACAGAAGAAAAAAATGATGGCCAAAGAGGCCAAGTGACTGGATGATGTTCTACAGCTTGTAAGTAGTGGAGGAAGACTCAAACCCATACTCATTTTCTGACTCCAGGCCTCAGAGATCTTTCAGGTCATGAAATCGAGGACCCTCTGGGAACAGAAGAAGAACTTGAGGCTTGGGGATAAGAAGGGCCTTATTTGTTCATCTTGTGTGTTTAGGTCTAATCTTCCTTTTCTGTATTCACTAAGCACATGAATCTGTGGTTTCATTGAGTCTGGAGTCTCCCAGGGGCTAGAGACCCTAACCCATCCATGCCTGCCCATCCTGGCCTCCTCTGGGCCATGGCTTGCCCCAGGAGCAGTCCAATTTGGTTGGAAGGGATGGGATGGAGGAATATAATATAGGCTGGATGAAAGGAAGGATGGCTCCCACAGCCTCCAGAGAGAGGCAAAGAAATGAGTTGGCAGAATGAGCAACAAGAATCTTTGTTTCAGTGGGTGGATGGTTATCACATATTACAGTGCCAATGATAGGGACTGCCTTAGTGATTACATCAGTAGAGGGAACTTCCACATGAGGAAATTCCCTCTCCCAGTACAGGTTGGCACCTTCTCTGTAATATGGTCTTAGAGTTGCTTGGGGTATTGAGAGGTTCTGTGACTTAATCAGCGTCACACAGTGAGGATGTATCAGAGGCAGGACTTGAAAGTAACTAGCTCTTCCTGGTTTTGACTCCCCTGCCAATGACCCTCATAAAAAGATTTGTAGTCAACAAAGGTAAAAAAACAGCCCCGTACTCAAAGAGCGTACATTCTAAAGGAGACTCTGTACATGCAAATTTACACATAATTGCTGAAGGCAATCTGAAGCAAGAAGGCCTTAACCAGTGAGTGAGCAGACAGGAAAAGGCCTCCTACAGAAGGAAGCCAGGGAAACTAAGGAGTGGAGGTGATGGGGCAGAGCATTCCAGGTACAAAGGTGCAGAGTTGGGAGATGAGGAACAGCAAAGAAGCCATAGACTGAGCGGAGGTAGGAAGGGACAGTCAGGAAGCTGAAAACACCAAACAGGATTTTGGATTTGAGGTAATAGAGGCTCACTGGAGCCCACTGAGCAAGAGAATGACATAGTTAAAAACCTACCTTTGAGAAAATACTTGTACTGCTATATAACTGTAAGATGTGAAACTCTGCTGCCTCCAAAAAATCACAAATGTATATCCCACAGAGATACATAGTAGACATGAGTAGGCCACAGTACATCACCCATGAGGACTTCCAAAGAAGGATTGAAATAAATGAAGTCGTCAAAGAATTAAGATAGGAAGAAAAGATGGACTGGCATCAAGGTGGCTCAGTGGATAGAGCACTGGGCCTGGAGTCAGGAAGATCTGAGTCCAAATGCAGCCTCAGACACTAGCTATGTGACCCTGGGCAAGTCAATTCACTTCTCTTTGCCTTAATCCACTGAAAAAGGAAGTGGCAAACCACTTCAGTATCCTTGCCAAGAAAACCCTACAGTGTTTGCAAGCTATGATTGACAGGGTCACGAAGAATCAGACATGACTGCGAATGCCTGAGCAGCAACAACAAAAAGAAGTCATGATGGAATTAGATGAGAGAAAGAAAACATGGGCTGGTCTCATGGCAAGAGCAAGAGACACCAGATGGAGAGCCAGAGGTCTCTGTGGGTATCCTCCCGATGTCAACGGAAAGTGAGGAAGTCTTTCAGAAGAGTGAGTGCACCCCTGTGGCCACCTCCTTGATGTCATTGCCTTGTCCCTGGACCAAAGACTGGGCCCTTTCATCTGCAGCACTTACGCCCACATCCTGACACCATGAAAACATCACCACCAGAGAGGAGGTGAATTTTAGCATGTGTTGACCATGTCACTGTTGAATGGTCCTTGTACTGTGGATGCTGGGCATGAATTGGGACACATTTCCAGGTGACTCTCTACTTCCCTTTTTCTAAGGAACTGGTAAAGAATTTGTCTCCTTAGTGTGACACCCTGCCCCTGGCTGGTTTGATGGTTCCCTGAAGTAAAGCTCTGTGTCACTGTGTATGTGTAGGGAAGCATAATTCCTATTGGATGAAAGCCTATGTGCCAACACATAGGGTATAGGGAGAGAGACCTCAGAAGCTCTGGAGAGAGGAAGAAGGGAGTGGGAGAGAGGGGCCGAGAAAGGCAAGGTTCAAGTGCCAAAGGAGGCCTCCTGAAGCAGCAGACACAGGGAACAAGCCAGCCTCCAACGCAGCCCCAGAGACTGCTCAGAGCTGACTTCCGCACAGAACAAATTCTCTTTGGTTGAATTAAGATTATATCTGGCCCCCAAGTCACAGAATCCATTTACTTTTCTGTATTCTATCATCTACCCTAATCTTGAGAACTTCCTCTATTTGGGTTTAATGCCTGCTATCTGTGATTGTCCTTTGCAAAACAAGTGTGTGGTGGGAGAGAACAAGACTGGCAAGGTTCAATAAGCTAACCACTGCCCTCTCCTTTGGAGTGACCAGGGGAAGTCCTGGATGCTTGAAAGGGCATTGTAGCCCTAGGAGGCCAATTTCAGATGTGTGGGAGATAGAGAGAATTCTAGCCCTAGAGCTCCCTAGGAGCATGGAAGAATGAATGCCTAGCCAGGGCCTTCCTCCCACTCCACCCAAAGGTGTAAGTCACATGCTCCCTGGGAAACAGAGAATGTAGTGTTCCTGATCTTATCAACCTAAATATATGCCTGCAAGATGGGCCACCCTGATTCCTTGTGGCAAGGATTTCAGCTCATTAATAAGTAATAGGATTCCTTCACATTTTAAAAACTAACTAGTATTTTAAAATACAGGCAACAAGACAGATAAATGGAGACTGTCATTCCCTTAAATGATGGATTGTAGAAATAGCCCTCAGTTTAGAATCAGTAGGCTTGGCTTTAGGACCTGGCTTTTCTCCTTGAGAGCTATGTGGCTTTGGACAAGTCACTTCCCTCCTGTAGAACTCAGTTTCTTCCCCTATAAAATGAGAGGGTAGACAAGATGACCTATAGGGTCCCTTCTAGCTGTCATATTTTTGTGTGATTTTTCATTCAAAACTCTTCAGAGAAAACAGGCCCTTCAGAGGCTCTGCCAGTTGTACCAGCTCCTCCTCCTGGGATTGGAGGCCCTACAGAATTTTTCCCCAGTCATGTTATTGTAATCTATAATCCAACAAAACTCAAAACTCTGTTTAGAAAAATTTTGGGGGAAATTTTTTTGGAGGAAAAACTCTAGATATTTTTCAAACAAGTTGAAAAATTCCTTGCGGGGGCGGTTAGGTGGCTCAGTGAATAGAGCACTGGCCCTGGAGTCAGGAGGACCTGAGTTCAAATCCGGCCTCAGACACTTAACACTTACTAGCCATATGACCTTGGGCAAGTCACTTAACTCCAATTGCCCTTCCCTCCCTCCTACAAAAAGCAAAAAAAAAAAAGAAGAAAGAAAATTGCTTCTTTGCTTATGTCATCTCCTTTGCCAGGAAACCCTGGTTCAGAGTTGGAGCCCCTGGGATTATGTTCTAGCTTGTCTGTTTACGAGGTGTCTTAACCTTGGCAAGCCACGTCACTGGTCTGAGCCTCAGTTTCCTGCTCAGCAAAATGAGAAAATTGGGTTTGATATTCTCTAAAATCATCCAATCATCTAGGCTTTCTCATAGTGAAGAGTTTGTGGCCTCAAAGTGTCCCTTCTTAGGCTTTGTCCTCCTCTCTTTTCTAGAATGTTTTTGTTGGAAACCTAATTTTCTAGCCACTCCTTGCCTATGACATCAGAGGTGGGAAGTCGATTGAAGAGCCAGCTAAAGACTTTGTCTCATGCCCATGAAACCCCTGAGGTGCAGAAGGTCCAGGGACAACCTCCACTGGGGGCTCCCCTCCTACATGCTTTCCTCCATTCCATCTTGGAGATGCCATCCGCGGTTCCAGGCTGGGGGTGGTCAATGGTGCCTTGCTTTTAAGGATGTCACTCACTGCCCCAGGCAGGGGAGGGGTGGGGTGGGGGGAGGTGGAGGTTGTGCTTCACTTGGGGCCTTCCTTTGTTGCTCCTGTCTCTCAGCCTTGACTTTTTTCAGTTAAATCCTCTAACCTTCCCACAATATGCCAAAGAAAGCCGATTGCTTTCAGCATAGACTGTTTGCTTGACTTCTTAGGTGAAGTTGCCCTCCAAAAAAATCAAACAAAGACCATCAGCCTGGCACCTTTCCTTTTCATCAGGAAAACGACACAAGAACTGATCTTTGCACCTCTATCCCACCACCCAAAGGGGAACTTTCAAGATGTGTGCTTTCCCCCTCAGTGCAGCTTGCTGGCAAAAGGGTTTGTGAAAATGGATTGACATCTGAAAGGACATTCAATTTATGGGCTAAGTTCCCCAGATGTTAAAAGGCAACTCTGTTTCTGAGTCTCAAAGATAGCTTCTGTTTGTCTTACAGGATTTTTTCTTGCTCAAGGATGTATGGAGTCTGCCCCAGCTGCTTCCTGAATCCCCCTTCTGTTTTCCATCATGTCCCTGGAGCATGTGGTATTGGCATGGCATGAAGCCAGCCAATTGCTGAATTAAAGAATTTCATATTTTCTTCCCAGTTCTGCTGCAAGAAGGAGATAGAAAACAACACAAAGTCACAAACATTGCCAGTTGTGTCTGCAAGAGGCAATTACGGAGACAGAAACAAGCAATTCCTCCTGAGTCCCCTGTCTTTGTTCCTGTGTGATCGTTACCTTCTTTACAGCTGAGTTGGAGGGCCTTTCCTTTGCACCCAGAGGCTTTCCCCAGGCAGCCCTGTTGATTTCAAGAAGGAAAAGAAACAGATGTGATGTGTGGGGTGCTCACAAGTCTAAGGAAACCATTGTAAATTGTAGTGGAAACATTGTAGAGGATGAGACTGAGCCCCCACTGGAGGTGCTGCCCACCTTGCGTATGCTTTTCCCGTCCAAAGTTATGTGCAGAGCAAATCAGGCTCTTGGGCTTTGGAAACAGACCCAATTAGGGTGTTATATTATTTAGAAAGAGAAATTAAGAGCAAACTTCCCCATGAAACAGATGGAAATCCATATCATGACTGCATTGTGGCTGAAAGACCAAAAGGGCTGTTTTGTAGCTCGCTGTTTCAGGACTAAAGACCAGTCAAACAGCTTCAAATGCACCAGATGAACAAGTCTCATGGGGAGCAATCATGACTGGGAGAAAAAAAAAAGCGCTTCTTTAACAAATCTTTCTGTTGATTTCCACTCTGAGGCAGAGCTTGGAAAAGTTAGAGGCCCTGCAAATGTAAGGTGTGGGCACAAAAAAGTGTATGAGGTGTAGTGGACACAGCTGGCATTAACCATCTCAGTGGAAAATTGTAGCTTGTTTTGGCAACTACAGTCATCCTTTCTTGATGTGAGTTGGATAACTATGAGAGAGGAACCTTCTCTTTGTGATACAGACTTTGGCCCACCAAGGTAGTGGATTTCAGCTGCGTCCCCATCCCTAGCCTGGTCATATGCTTCCAGACTCAGGGCATACCTCACTTGGTCTTCAGTGGTGGCCGATTCCTGATTTGTCAATGACCCATTGGTGGCCATGCCAGGGGCATAATATTCAGGGTTGGCCAGAGAGTGTTTGGAGGTGTGCTTGGAGTTAGGAGCGTTTGCTGTTGATGTTTGCTCTTAACATCACAGTGCTCTGTCTATTTTTAACTAAACTATTTTGTTCTCATTACAATTTGAGGTAATATGCTAAATCTTGACTGGTTGAGTATTATGAAGAATAGGTTTGAACTCAAATCCAGGTTGATTCTCAGGAATAACATGATGAAACTGTTACCAAGAATATAATGATTGCTTCCTTCAGATTGGTACCTCTGGTCCTAGGAGAGTTGATGCTGGGAGTAATCGAGGTATTCCCTCAAACACATGCCCTGCTGAATTTGGGGGGATTTCATCTCTCTCGGGGCCTCTGCTGGCAGAGCAACACGGATGGAGACATTATGGCAAGCTTTCGTTCTGGTCTTCAGTCAGTAAGCATTTTAATGGATGTTCTTTTGCATTGGGTAAATGCCAACAGTAAGAGATGAATGGACTGAATCTGGCATAGAGAGATGTTCGTCTCAGATGGAAGGTAGCAAAAACTGAATATATGTTTCTCTTTCTCCACCAGCTTCAAGGGAGGGAATAGGAAGCAATAGGACATTATTGGTCAGGTAGGCCAGTCTAGTTAAACAAAGGGAGTGTGACCAGAAGGGAGATAAGGAAGAAAACTGGGTGAGAGAAGCCAATCAACCTAGAGGGAGCCAGGCAGGCAACATTTAAAACTTGGGTGGTCCCAGAACCAGCATAGGAGAGGGGACCTGAATGGCTACTGAGCAGGAAGAAAACAAGGCAAGCCAGTGATGATCAGGAGCTCTGGGGCAGGCACACGAAAAATAACAATGCCCTCCAATGGGCAGCCCTAGTTCCCAAGACCAGCAACAAGTCTCCATCCTAGTCATGACTAAGGCAGGGATCCCAAAGGTGGCTCTTCCAACAGGTGGTGGTAGCATCACTACCCATCACGACTCCTTTTTCCAACTCTGAGAAGGTATCTGGCATTAGTCCTCACTTCAGCACCTCTTATAGTTCCCAGGAAGAGATGTCCATCCTGATGTTGTAGTTACTTCTGTACCTTCCCAGAGTTCCTCAAAAAGCCCCTTGCTAAGAGAAAATTTTTCTATGTCATGGGCATCATTGCAGAGAAGACTATCTTAAGGCTGCCTCACCTTGGAAAGAGCCAGTTTTTGCTGTCATAGTGCTGATGTGAGACCTTTTTTTCCCCAACCTTGGACCTCAAAGATATTTTCCCGACATTAAGGTATAACCCATTCCTCTTGGTTACCAAGCAGGATGATTCCAAATCCTTGCGTCCTCTCTCCCTAAGATATGGAGTGGTATGCCTTTGACCCAAGGGAGCACACCCCTCTAGTCTTATTAAAGGCAGTGTGGTATAGTGGATAAAATGTTGGATTTGGAGTCAGGAAGAATGGGATGCAAACTCTGCCTCAGATAATTACTAGCTATGTGACCATGCCTCAGTTTTCCCATCTGTACAACATCTTATTACAAGGATCAAATGAGATAATATATATATTATGAAGGCCATCCCATAGAGCATGCTCAGAATTATACTTCCTGGTTCCAGTTGAACACATGAAAGCTTTGGGGCCTTCCAGATATGTGTGATGTATTGCTGAAAAGCTTGCTATTTGAGATGGTGAACTGACCCTCTCATTGCCTGCTATGGCAGAGGAGCCCATGAGTCAGGGAGGGACTTTGTTTTTAAAAAAGGGACACTTGTAGCTTGAACTCTCTTTCTTGAATTCTCCTGTGTGGCAAGTAGTGTGCTCTGTCTCTAGACTTTCCACGAAGTTATAGTACAGTGACCTATGCTCTTAGAACCCCCATGTTGCTTCTACTCCCATGTGGATATCAAATCAAATATCCATATGGATTTGATAAGGGAAGTTTGTGCCCGGGGGCCCCCCGGCTGCCTTTTTCTGCTTTGTTTCCTTTCTTGAGTAGGTCATTGAACTTGACTGATCAGCCTTAAGGCAGATGAGTTTAGGATTGGAGGCAACCTTATGAGTTCAAGAAGTCTAGAAGTTTTGGCTAACAATGGGAAGACCTGCCTGGCAGCAGGCGAAGCTTCTTCATTAGACAGGATAACCATCAACAGGAAGACTGGCCCAAACTTTGACCATTTTATCAGGTGACAGGTACTGGGAGTTGTTGGAAAGGGTAGAGTCAGGGTGAAATGTAAAATGCCTGAGCAGCAATCCCATAATCCATTACTTGTAGGGGAGTAAGGTATAAGAAGAATGGAAAGGTAGGAAGGGACCAGGTTATAGAGGGCTTTAAAAGCCAAACCATTTTGTTTGTCTTAGTCAAATGTGCCTTTGAGAATGTTCCGTGTTTGGCATTCCTTTTTTTGTGCAGGAAATTAATATAGCTGTCCCATACCTGATTTATACTGTACATCTAACCCCTCCTTTTCCAGAAATGCTAGAGATGTGAGCTTAAACCTAAGCTTTAATAATTTGTCCCCGGGCCACCAAAGTAGGGACTTTAATGAGCTAAAGAGTGTGAGAAAAGGGAGCCTAAGCTCCTCATTAGAGACCAGACTCCGCCAGGGCTGAACTTGGCATGTTTGGGATAGAAGGCTCACTTTATGGGAAAAGGAGTGGTCTCAGTATTCCAGACCCATTGGGCCCAGCAATAATTCTTCAGTGTTAAGTTTGTAAAGTCTTGGGAAATCCTAAAGCATTATATATGTGACAATTTTTATTATAGACTAGGAGATCGACAAAACACCCCACCTAGCTTTCAAGGTCTAGCAAATCTCTTTGGGGCGCCTGCATGGGGCTATTCAAAAGGCTGTAGGTTGTTACTATATAGAATAGAATCATAGAGCTGCAAAGATCTCAAGTTCAGAAGATCACCTAGTCTAACTACTGGCAACCCAATATCATTTCATCTAGGGAAATAGGTACCACAATGACTCTCCAGAATTGACATTAAAAGTGAACCCTTAGTCTCAGAATGTCTTTTACAGATGAGGAAACTGAGGCCCAGAAAGGGCCTCATACATACTGAAAAGTTAGTGGAAGTACAGAGAAAGTATGCCTGAACTGCATTCTAAGCTTGTCCCATGTGGTTTTCCCCAGTGGGTAAACTGAAAATGTCTGCCCTGGTTCCTGGCTATGCTGGCTTCAGGAACTTGTGGACTGGAACACAGGATTTAGGAAAAACCTTGAATTTTTTTTTTTTGCCAAGAACATCTAATGTACAGGTTCCTGGCCAGTGGTGATTGCAAGATAGGAGCCTGCCAATGCTAGAGACATCACAAAGGGTCATCATTCCTTGGGTCCCCTCAGTATCCCTCACCTCTATTGCAGGGATGAGAGGAACAGAATACTTAAGGCCACTTGTTAGCTCATGGGGGAGAAAATAAAGTCTTCTCTCAAATACCTCCTGCAGCTGGGTCCCACACTTGGACACAGAGCTTGGCAGGTTGAAGTACTGTTCAGTAGCCTGCCAAGCCATATTGAAATGCTGAAGAGGTTCGAATAGCCCACACGTGGGCAAGTTCAAACTATTCAAGGTTATTTGGATTCTTGTTCAGAATCATTCCAAAGTCCAGGCATTGAAAACCGGGGCCCAATCACTGGCCCAATGTGACCCCCATTCAATTGAGACAGTGATTGATTTCCCTTCATTTCAATTGCATTTCTTTTTTTTCTTGTTAAATTTTGTTTTTCCTGAACTTAAGCTCCCTCCCCCAAGAGTATTTCCAAATACACAACAGAACACAAAAAGAAGATTGCATATTAAGCTGTGAGACTCCATTTCATGCTACTTGCTTTTTAAAAACATATATAATATATTGTACACATGACTTTCAAAACTGTCCTGCTTGTCTGTGCTTCCTTCTGAACTTCTCTTGGTTCTCTTCTGGGTGTTTTAAGAAATGCCTCAGTAGACCTCTTTTTTTGGCATCATTATTACTATCCCTGCTCTCTTCCTCTCAGTCTTGCCTCCCCCATTCAAAAAAGAATAGAAAAAGCCCCTTATAATGAGCATAGTTAAGCAAGAAAGATGACAAGGAATTGAGGATGATGCAGAAATTAAGAACCTGAGGACTGGTTATTGGGTTTGATATGCTTACACTCAGGAAGAGAGGCTTTCCTGGGGAACTCCTAGAGTTGTCTAGAATTCCCCAAAGGATCCTAGAAAGGCATTTCCCTGTCTGGTCCCATCTCAGCCTCTGGGGGTTCCTTGAGGTCCTTGTCCACATCTTTGAGGGCTTTGAGAGGATCCTGGTCATATGTTCAATTCCGACCCCTTGACCCTGCAACTTAGCTGTGATTGGGAAGAGACATCATACCACCCTGCTGGGTTCTTAACTCTGCCTCTGGACATTAGGATTTTTCTAATGGGCTTTTTGGGTCTCTTCTTGAAAAGCTTCTGTGGATGTCTTCTGATTTCCTTCCCTGGAGCACACAGCTGAATATTCTCGTGGGACTGTTTTATGAGGTAGCCTAGGTCACTTAGGCAAAGTACCTTTGGTGCAAGCACCTTGGAGACAGACATGCTTAAAACTGTGTAGTCAGTATACCCAGCCTGTCTGGGGATTATTTATTACATGCTTACTATGTGTAAGGTGCTGGGAAAGAAACTGGGGACACAGAGATGAAAATGATGTGATCCCTACCCTCCAGGAATTGGCATTCTTTTACAACAAAAACACTGATACACATTCGTCAGTATGGGATCACTCCAGGAGAGAGGGGGGGGGGGGGAGAGAAAGACAGACAGA
>JAQQSU010006751.1:0-13424 GCA_028627135.1 Pseudochirops cupreus | reverse complement strand
ATTATTCAACTATTCCCCAAATAAAGGACATCTCACCATTGGGAGATTGAATTTGAAGAACACACTCATCAATGGATGTTTTGGAAGCCAAGTTTTATTACTTCCAAATTAGGAGGATAGAATGCATGCAGCCCCTTAACTCAGTCCCTTGGGGAAGTATGTTAGCAGTAACCTTATTGTGCATTGAAATAGGTATGCTCTGGTTGAAGGTCTACATGTTGCCAGGACTGAGCATTTGGAGCTAAGAGAGAGAAGAATTGCCTCATATCAGTGTGGATTGATTTACAAAGGGAGAGTATCCCCAGACCACGAAGGGAAATTTTAGCTACCTCACAATAAACCAGCCGAATGGGAAAGTTACTGTGTGTCTGACATGAATCTGGTTTAGAAAACTTGAATTACTTTATAGGACATGGAGGAAAATGACAGGGCTTACACCTGATTCATGGCTAGCCAGCACCCTCTTAGTTTCCAGTTCTTTAAGACTATCAAAAAAAAAAAAAGCAAAACAACCCGGTTGCCATAAATATTTTTGTACCCCTAAGCTGAGTTCTATAGGAATTCCACCACAAATTACCTCAGTATGATATAATTTACTGAGTTTCTCATCAATCTTTCTCTAAACTTGCCTTTCTCTGTAATGCTTTTTGTTGTTAATCCTGAAGATAACTTTCTATCATCAGCAGCCATAAGGTTTAACAACTGTATTCTGAAACAGTATCGTATTTCTATTTAAACTAGTGTTGGCTTGTCTGTAAAATTTCTGTTAGCAAAGAATATCGATTATTTGCTGCCTAACATGACTTTTAGATTTTCTTGCTTTTTGCATTCTGAAGATTGCTTCTGACCAATTAAAAAGACATAGAAAATGTTCAAAGTCAATGGGATTTCTTTTCCTTTATCCATTTCCCATATTTTGTGGTTTATAGCTCCTTTAAGTAGTTCATGTTAGGGTTGTTTTAGTTGTTTCAAAAATTCCTTCTAATTTTTATCCTTTCTTCTCATTTAGTAGTGATATTTTCAAACCTTTACTAAACAACCTAATTACCTGAATGGACAGACAACTAATTTAGAAATGCCAATGACTTCTACATTAGTGATCAGTTTCCTGTCTGTTAACGTAGGCAATTTTACTTTGCTTATGTTATTTAGTGCTCGCAATGTATAGAATAATTTAATATTTCTTGAAAAATATATTCATAAACTATAGCTGTGAGACTTCTGTGTAGGCTGGAAACCCTCTATCTCTCTTTTTGCTTGATCCCAAACCATATGCATTTTGTTTTTTTTTTAACTGTCCTTCCCTATGCTATCTTTGCACTGAAATTGCAGAATTAGAGATACCTAAGCTTAGCCTTCTTAAGACCCTCAGAAGCTATCTACTTTAACTTATATTTAGGCATGAATTCCCTCAATAACACTTTTAACAAGTAGTTCCATAGGCTTTGCTTAAAGACCTCTAGTGAAGTAGAATTCTTTACCTCCCAAGGCAATCCATCTCATTTTTGTTAACTTTAATGAGTAGGAAGTCAGGTGTGTTCTTATTTTACATCAAATCTCAATTTATTTCTTTGCTACCCCCATCATTTGTTTCTAAGTCTGTCCCTTGGGGGTAAATATAACAAATTCATTTTCCAAAATTTCATTTTTCTTTGAAACTCATGATCCTTAATTGACAACAGTGACAAAATTCCCTTCTATTTCTCTAAGATCTTCAATTTCTTGATCATGACTTCGTATTTTAATTAACACATTCTTTTTCTCCTTGCTATATTGTTTATGCCATGGACATCACATGAAGTGTGTGGTACTAATCTGATTTGTCAGTGACTAAGTCAATCACTGACAATTAAAGTATATGCTGATTTAATTTGGGTTGACAACAAGTTCTTCATTGAATTTCTCTCCTCCTTTCTTCAGCAACAGATGTCAGTACGTAAGCTCTGATTATCTTCATGGTAATCTTTGTGCTTTTCCTAATCTTGACAACTACAAGGTTAGATGACAAATCATCCTATGAGATAATAGATTTGTTGTCTTTTAACATAGGGTGAAATCAAATCTGTCAACTCCTTTATGTGCTTTTCCAAAGAGTAACTGTAATCTACTTACATTTGGTTGACTTATACCTTTTGTTTTCATTTATAAACACTATGTCATTATTGAGGTTTCCCTACTTATATGCCAATATACAAGAATCTCATTTTTAGAATACTTAGAGCTAAATTAATCATTATATAGATCTTTGTGATTTTTAGCACTTAATATCTCCCCTTTGTCCATTCTTCCACTATTTCATGGGTTGTCAAAGAATTGATCATCCAGGGGCCACCCTGCTGCTGATAGAACTCTCTTGACTTTGCTAGGACAGCTTTCAAATATCAGTGTGATCTTAAGAACCAACTTGCCACTTTCCAATGTTTTATACCATGACAAATGAACATAGTTCATGAGAATCTAAGGTTATTTCCAAGCCACACTGAGACATAGAAGTAGACCTTCAATAAATAGCCATTGATTGAATTCAGCTTCCTTTATGACTATTATTTAACCAATAGCCCCTTAAAGCCAAGAACCCTTTTTTAAATTTGTGTTTTAAGCTGTTCACGATTTTGATTCAAAAGGTCTATTGGCATTTGTATCACATAGATAAAAGTGAGGTAGCAGATCAACTCTACCAAAAGCCATTGCAATGTGACTATATCTGTGTAATCATGCTGCAGGCAGGAAAAATAAGCAGGGGTTTAAGTGTTTATTGGTCATGAAGAGTTTTTAAAGCAATTGAGATGCTTTTAATTTTTTTTTGTGAAGTTTGCATCCAAACCATTTTTTAGATAGTTGTATCTCTGCTGCAATTTGCCTTCAAGACCTTGAGTATGCCACTTAACTTCTTTTTTTCTCATCTATAAATGAAGGATGTTAGACAATATTATTTCTAAAAATTTTTCTTCCTCTACTATTCAGTGATTTTGTGATCTTGAGGAAAACAAATAGAAAATGAACAAGTTAATACAGAGGGAAAATGATTAGAAACTAATATAACACTTGAAAGCAAAGTTAACTAAACAAGGCATATAATAAATATTAATATATCATTTCAGTGATGGTGGTGGAGTGAATAGAGTACTGGCCCTGGAGTCAGGAGGACCTGAGTTCAAATCCAGCCTCAGACACTTAACACACTTACTAGCCATGTGACTTTGGGCAAGTCACTTAACCCCAATTGTCCTCCAAAAAGCAAAATATATACATAATTTCAGTAAATATTTGATAAGAATAGTAACCCTTATCATGTTCTGTGATCAAAGATACTTAACTGTACAATTAGGATCCTCTTAAACATAATATTAAAGGCACAAGGAAATAGATATATTAACTTGAAAAGACTACCAGCCAAGACTAAAGTCAAGGAAGAACTGATGCATGATTTTTTGTTTGTAGATGATTATGTACTCAATGAAGGCTCTGAAGGTGAAACGCAGCTGAGTATGGATCAATTCTCTTCTGCTTATGCTAATTTTGGTCTAACAATGAACACCAAGAAAACCCAGCCAGCACGATGCTCTCCCTATGTGGAACCATCAGTTGAACACTTACTTTGCTTTCCAGGACTGTACACATAGACAATGAGGTTAACACCCATTGCTAGAGCTAGTTGAGTGTTTGGGAGATTCTCAAGGAAAGTTTGGAAGAGAAGAGCCATCAGGCTGCCTACCAAACTGAAGGTCTAGAGAGCTGTTATATGCCTGTAAAACTTAGACAGTATATCAGTACCATGCCAAGAAACTCGTTTTTTGTTTTTTGTTTTTTTTTCTGGAATGCCTATACTTTAAGGAACACCAACAGTCAATCCAGTTATTCACTTCATTTTACATAAATTTTCTGAATAGAAGAATATTGTAATTTTAATTTTGTCATTATATAAATAGTTTAATTATAACAAATTTTACCATTAATTACTTAACAGCAAATCATCTCTATTAATATTAATTCCTCATCAATGAATTACCTCCTGAATTATAAAGCTCTATTATCTATGTGAAATTCCTTCTATGATTATACATTGTTTGTTTTAAATAATTAGGCTTCATCATTTTGGCTACTTCTAAAAGAACATAACAATGACTTACTTATAAGTAAATTTAAGTGATTAGTTTCTGGAGGATAATTTTTTTTCCCTAGCAAACCATACTATTTGAGGCTTTTAAATGCCAGGAATAAAACAAAAACACAATAATAATAACCATAATGTTGCATTGATTTTATCAAGTAAAATTCAAACTATCTAAGATCAGAGTTATTGAATTCCTAATCAAACTGACTCATATTGTTAAAAATGAAATTATACAGTCTGCATGAACAAAAGATCTTCCATTCACTATTTACTTTCTCTTTATTTTTTTCTAGTGTTAGGCAGTTTACCATTTCTAAGGTACAACATTGTTCTGAAAGCCCCCTGTAATGATGTAGATGTATCCTTTGTTTGATGATGCAGTCATTACTTATGCTGTTATAGCCACAATTGTACAATGAATACTGCCTCTGTCACTAGGGGAAATATGCTTATTGTACACAGTAGGTATAGAGAAGTGAATTAGAGGCAAGATGAATGGTAAAACTTTAAGTGCTATTGCATGACAAAAAAAATGATTCTTGCTGGCAGGACAAAGTGGAAGGCAAAAAGAACTAGCTGATTCAATACCCCTCTGCCACTGAAACTATTTTAGGAAAAAAATTGAACGTGACCATAAAGTACACCTAAATTATGAATTTGAATCTCATTCATGGTCCTGTATGAAGAGCCATAGAAATAATTCATCGCAAAATATTAGCTAATTCTTTTATGATAAATACACAAAGAGTGTACTTTAATAAAAGGAAAATCATTGCAGTAATCAAATGTAAAAACAATTCATTTAAGAATTTTATTCATGCAAATGAAAATTTGTTTATAAATGAAAGAAAACAACCATTTCAAGACTAGAATTGCTAGGTCATCTGAAAGTATTAAAAGTGATGAACTTTTGTTAGTAATTTTAGGTAAAATAATATTATACCTCAAGCATTCAGAAAAGTGTGGCATGCTTAAATGTTTAGGTTAAATGATTTGAATAACTTACTCAAACATCTACTTCAACTTGCTAATTTTAGAAATAATCTCAATCATTCATGGCTCAACTATCAACTGATCGGTTAACTACTCCCCCAAATCTTTCATGTGTGCAGTTTGTATTCTATAGACATTGTTACAGACTGCATTAATTTATTAATGATACCAATTGAATGTATATATACCAGTGTGTATGTGTGTGTGTGTATGTGTGTGTAATATTTAAGGTTTTTAAGGTCTAAATATGAACTAATACCTTAAATTATTTCAGTCTGATATGTTGGAAAAGCACGGTTGTAACAATGGAATTCAAGATATGGATTTTATAAATGCTTTTTTTCAATTAGACAAAATGAAGAGATTTAATTATTCTTTGAGTAGTATTCTCTTCTTAAACTAGTTAATTTATCCCTTACCCCCTCCCAATTAAAAGTGATTACACATTCTATCCTATTGACATGTAGTCCCTAGTTGAAAGGCACACCATTCAAGAAAGTTGATGTGTGACATTTCAGTATTGATGTATTGGATATCGACATAGTCTTCTGATGAGAATTAATTGGCTTTCTTGTTTAACTCTAATAATGAGAAGACCTATTCACCTCGTCTATCAGTTGCATAGTTTATATGCAGTTACAGTGACCTGCATTGTTAGAAGAAATGAATTTTGGAAATGGTTTTTATCCTTACAAATAAAGTTAGTGCATCTAGAGTTAGAAACTGACAGCAGTAATGTTCCCATAGTAAAGCTGGAGCTTAACCCTGTTACAATTATTAAAAAGTCTATTCATACAAATTAAATCCATTTCATATCCTGCCCTCTGATGACAGCTCCATTTTTTTCCTTGTCTGGTTTGAATTACCTAAAGTCTGTACCCAGAAAGAATTTATCCCTTTCAAGAGACTTCTCCAAAGCCATAATAAATTCACATGGGTTGTCCCATCAATGGACTGAATTTGCATTATTATTTCATTATGAGGGCCAAAGAAAGAGGATTAGATCTCTTGCAGCATTGGCAGGGTCTAATTCAACCTGAACACATGATTAAAGCTGGCATTTATGACCATAACTGTCAAAGAAAACTAATTGTAAACTGAGAGCTGTGGATAATTATGGCCTTTGCTATTAAACCATTTCTCTCCTATTTATCACAGAACCAACTGCAGACATTACTACTGTTTGCATTTAGTTCTTTGATTACTATGAACCTATTTATGCAAATGAAACTGATCTATATTCTCAGATTGATGACTTTATGTAAACTTAATTTCAATCATGCATTGGAGTTTGAAAGAGAAAAGTTGACACATACCATTGTATCTATGACACTTCATTTTGTATTATTTCAGTTGTAAAGTCTTAGCACTGAAGCAGCTGCCTGGTAATTTCTTTTTTCATATGTATGCTTTTCAAAGTACCTTTCAAAAGGCAGTTTTTTTTTGTTTTATTTTTGTTTTTTTACCCCGATACTACATTCCTATTATTATACATTATCCTTACATATCGCAGAGTTATAAATTATGTTTTACATCCATATAAATGTACATATATATATATATCTACACATTCATCATGAAACATTTAGAGAGTACATTGTAATCATAACACTTAAATACAGCAACATTGATATAATTTCTCCTTTATTTCATAGTATAGCAATTGGTATGCCCCTATATAGTTTCGGACTAATTTGTATTTGGATGTGTTGCTGGTGGGGAGGGATAAATCTGACTCCAGTACCACCTAAGTAAGTATAGTTTCTTGATGCCTACAAATCAGATAAATCATTATTCCATAAAATATTATCTTCAAATTTTAAGTATCAAATAAAGTTGTTTGCTTTTATTTAAACAAAAATCATGCTAGGCAAGTTGTGGATATGATAAGTATGACTACAAGAAGGTTTTCTTAGGGGCACTCTATATTTTTTACAAAATCACATTTCCTGTTAGTGAATAATGATCAATTTCATAAAATTTCTTTAAAACTGTATGGATGAAACACATTTCAGGTATTTATTTATTTGCAAAACTTCTATTTCTAATATCCAATCAGAGAGCATTACTTAATAGAAATGAAATGTTCATAACATAAATTCTTGAAATATGTTTTTAAAAATGTTGCATTGATGAATTTTATCATTAATAAACATTAGCTCCTCATTTCAATACTTTGTCATTGTAGAACTAGATTTTATCAAAGAAATGATTATCTGACCTTTTGCTAAAATCCATAAATAGAAATTCTTCATTTGACATTGTTAACATTTTCGAAGAATGTTGTTTGCTAGTCCTCTTGCAACCCTTTCATTTAACCTACCTCTACTTATTAGGCATCATTAGTCAAGTAATATTGATGAAATAAATATATCCATGGTGTTGTGGTCATATTAGCTTATGTTCCAAACAATAGAACTAAAACTCAGACCTCAGATTTATATTTTCTGGCAAGCGCCTATGAAAAAAAAAGCATCATTTTTCTTGTTTTTTTCTCAAAAACATCCAAATCACCCAGTAGAGAAGATATAAACATAATTGTACAAAAGAACTACAAATCATGAAAATGATCTGGGAATCCAAAACATGCTCATGCCAAGTAATATGATCTAAATTCTATTTCTTTAAGATTAACAAAAGTAAATAGAGGTCATGGGTGAATGTTGAAAATAGATAATAAAGTAATGGCTAGATCACAGGTAATTTAATAAAAAGCCAATACCTGTGCTAAGGAATGGTAGATTTCTTAGTACAATCATGGTCATTATACTTTAGTGGATTTTCTAATTCTAAACCCAATCTGCATCTTTGATGTGTAGGTAGTTGGAGTTTTGGCTTGGTGGGAAATCAATTATTTGGCTGCATTTCAGAACTTGAAACAGATCATTTTGTTCTTCAATGTGAATTGAAATCAAATGCTTCATTCTATGTGTCTTAGTATACCAAGGAATTTCTAGCCAATTGCTGTTTCTTTTATATATTAACCTCTTTATTTCCTTGCTTGTTTGTTCATTATATATTATTGATTAATGTTTGATTCATTTTTTTAATTTATTCTGTCAGAGGAAACATTTATGTCACTGTTTTCTTCTTTCCATTTGCTTTTTTGATTAATTTAGTCATGTAAAAATGTGGAAAATTGAACAACCAAGAATTTATAATCATTATTTACTAGGAAACAACTGTTTTAGTTTCTGATTTATGATAATGCCATGTTGAAAGTAGAAAATTAAAGATTAAAAGAAAAGTATCCTGAAGTTCTGCTGTAACAGCCAATAAAATATCTTTGTCCACTTTAATTCCTTGGGGTAGAGAACTAATAGGTGATAGGAATCCCTCAATAAATGTATTTTGGCAGCTTATATTTTCTGCAACTTTTGTTCTTAGAGAATTGCTTACAGAAAATAGTTAAGTGACTTATTCAGCATCAGAAAGTCATCATATATTAGAAAAGGGCCTTGATCTTGGGTCTTTCTGGCATTGGAATCACCTTTCTATTCATTATATTATTATTCTTTATTCTTTTCATATTTCTGTAATGTGGTCTTTGGTTGAATTATGCCTCATAGTGTTAAAAACTTATAAAGAAGTCAAGCCATCCCTAGACAGCTGCTAAAGAAGTAAAGTCTCTTCTTGATATCTACCCCAGGTCCACTTTTATAATCCTTTTCCTTATTTTAGGCACTTCCCAATGTAGGCACTTAATTCTCTCAAGCTATGTTTCATATCTGGCATATGAAATTAAAAAAAATAATGAGGCAATTGTCAGGGTATTTTTGACAATGATGCAATTTCATGAAATAAGGAGCAACTTAGGGAAATAACTATATCCTTCTTTATCTCTTTTCTTCTTTAAGTATGTAAACATACAGTTTTCAGTCAATGAGCATTTGTTAAAATCTTGCACTGGATCCCAGTCAGTTTGCTAAGCCCTGATGATACAAAGAATGATGAAAATTAGTCCTATCTTAAAGGATTTCATTTTCTATTATCGGAGCAACGTTTAATATTTAAGTAAGTAAAGAAGTATGATCTCTCTCTCTCTCTCTCTCTCTCTTTCTCTCTCTCTCTCTCTCTTTCTTTCTCTCTCTCTCTCTTTCTTTCTCTCTCTCTCTTTCTTTCTCCCTCTCTCTCCACATATGCACATACATGTATCTGTGTATGTGGTAACTGGAAGGTAATATGAAAAGCCTATAGCAGAAAATGAAATTTAAACAAAGTTTTGAAGGAAGATGGGAAAATAAAAATTCATAGTAAGGGTGAAGAACATTCCTAGCATGAAGGACAGTTAATGTAAAAGCACAGGAGACTCTGTCATATTTAAGCAAATGAAAGTCAAGCAGTGCAGGTAGATTGAAGAATTTATGAAATAAAGTGAATTTTTAAAAGAATGGGAAGATAGGAAGGGGCTAAGTTATGAAGAACTTTAAATGCCAGACCAAGGACATTGTATTTGATGCTGAAGATAATAAGTAGTTACTGACTCATTGAGCAGAAAAGGGTGTGACATCATCAGAATTAAGCTTAAAAAAAGATTACCTTGGTAGGTTAATGGAATGGTGAGATGTGAAGGCGAAAGATCAGTTAAAAACTATTATTTTCCTAATGAAAGATGTTGAAGGAATGAACCATGATTACGGTTATGTAAGTAGAGAAAAGATGATAAATAGGATAGATGTGGTTAGAGTAGATACACATAGATTTGAAGAGAGATTGAGTATGTGGGATGAGGAGGCATGAGGGTTCAAGGATAACACTAATGTTGTTAGCCTGGATATTGTTGCCTTTGGCAGAAAGTTTCGAAGACTGGAGTGTTTCAGAGGAATGATAATATGATTTCTTTTGGACATTTTGAGTTTGAATTGCCTATAGAATATCAATTCAAGAAGTCCAAAAAAAAAAAGGCCCCAAAGCATGGGAATGCATGACTATGGCTCAGAAGACAGGTAAGATGTGGATCTGCATAGAGATGTATATTACACCCAAATGAGTTGATCAAATCATCAAGCATGCTAGAGAAAATACAAGAAAAGAAATTATGGGAGAGAAACATCCATAGTTAGCGAACCATAGAAGAAAAATCAGCAAGAGAGAAAGAAGAGCCATTGGACAGATAGGAAAACCTAGAGAGGAGAGACCATGAGCAAATAAATACCTTCTAAAGATGGACCATCAGTGTTAAAGGCTATAGAGAGGTCAAGAAGGGAAAACTGCAAAAAGTCTGCTAGATATAAAAGATCATTATGAATTTTGAAATGAATAATTTTGGTTGAAGGATCTGATTGGAAACAAATTACAGAGATTTAGAAGATAATGAGAAGAGTAGTGGAGTTCTCAAGTGGTATTTGCTTTCCCAGGGAGTTTAGGCATGAAGAAGAATGATACAGAATGATAGATAGTGAGGATGGTAGGATGAAAGACAATTTTTTCAATGTTTTAAAATTTTTATTTAAAGTTTTGAGTTATAAATTCTACTCTTCCCTCCCTCTTTCCCCTCCTCACTTCCTGAGATAGTAAGCAATCAGATATAGGTTATACATGTATAATTACGTAAAACATTTCCATATTAGTCATTTCTTTCAAGAAAACTTGAATAAAAGGGGAAAGTGAAAGAGTGAAAAACAGCTTGCTTTAGTCTGTATTCAATCAATTTCCATTTTCCCTCTGGAGGCAGATAGTAAGCTTCATCATTAGTCTTTGGGATTGCCTTTGATTGCCATATTTCTGAGAATAGTGAAGTTATTCACAATTCTTCATCAAATAACACTGCTGTTACTGTGTTCAACATTCTCCTGGTTTTGTTCACTTCACTATGCATCAGTTCATGTAAGTATTTCTAAATTTTTCTGAAATCATCCTGCTTATCATTTCTTATAGCACAATGATATTCCCTTACAGTCATATACCACAGCTTGTTTAGTCATTCCTCAACTCATGAGCATCCCTTTGATTTCCAATCTTAGCTACCACAAAAACAGTTGCTATAAATATTGTTTCATAGAAATAGGTCCTTTCCCCCTCTTTCAGATATCTTTGGCATATAGACACAGAAGTGCAATTATTGCTGAATTGAAGAATATGCACAGTTTTGTAAGCCTTTGGGCATAGTTCCAAATTGCTCTCCAGAATGGTCGTATCAGTTCACCACTCAACCAACAGTATGCTAGCGCCCCAGTTTCCCTACATTCATGCCAACATCCAACATCCAACAATTTCCTTTTTCTGGGTCATATTAGCCTCTCTGAGACGTGTGATGTGGTACCACAGAATGGTTTTAATTTGCATTTCTCTGATCAATAGTGGTTTAGAGAATTTTTTCATGTGACTGTATATAGCTTTGATTTCTTTTTCTGAAAACTGCCTTTCATATCCTTTGATCATTTATCAATTTAGGAATGGTATGTATTTTTATAGTTTGGCTCAATTCTCCATATATTTGAAAAGTGAAGCCTTTAGCACAGATACTTGTTGCACAATCCGCCCCCCCCCGCCCATTTTCTGCTTTCCTTTTAGTTTTCATTGCATTGATTTTGTTTGTGTGAACACTTTGTTAAATTTTATATAGTCAAAATTATCTATTTTATATTTTGTGATTCTCTTTATATCTTCAATAGTCCTAAATTCTTCCCTTATCCATTAATCTGATGGATAAACTATTCCAATGCTCTCTTAATTTGTTTATGGTATCACCTTTTATGTGCAAATCATGTACCTATTTTGACCTTATATTGGTATGTCATAAGGCAATTTTTAAGGATGGGGAGAAATGGACATTTTTGCTAAAACCCATCATATGGGAAATGAGAATGGGAATGATATTTGTGATTGTGCTGGAGAAGCCTGGATGAGATGTGATCAAAGTTTCATGTAAAGGACCATCCCTTCAACTGAGACCAGATTGAAGAATAAAACATTAGGGCTAGAAGCCTCAATAACATTAGATGAAGTGGAAGGAAGAAGGCTGGCCTTGATTTTATAATGAGTATATAGGAGAGGAGAATCCTCAGTTGAGAGAGTTGGCAAAAAAGGGATGCTTCAGAAGCCTTGAAGAAAGACAAGGAAGTTTAGAACAGTCCCTGTGAAGCATGAAATAACAAAAGGATAAGGAGAAATCACAATATTTGTACTGAAGTTGGGGAAGGTTGAAATAAGATTAGATAACATAAATTTCTAGTGAATTGAGTCAGAATGATTTGGAACATGAATAGGAGCTAATGAGGTTGATGGTGGGATTAATCTAGGGTTGTAGTTAGGTGTTTCACCTTCTTAGGAATGTTTTCAAAAAACAAATGCACAATGTGCCATTCATATACCAACTTGAAAGAAGTGGACAGATGCAGGGAAATCAAAATGATATGAGAAGTAATTCCTAATAAAGCATCTAACATTTAATTAAGACATTATAAATAACTTCCTTATAAATGTGATTTAATATATTAGTTCCTAAAAAGCTTCAAGATTTAAAAATTTCACTAATTTCTGGCAAGTAAAGTAGTCTAAGAATATTTTTGGTTCTCAAAGTTGGTTAATGGGATGTGGGGGGAAGCTAATTGTGAAGTAGTGACTTCCAATGAATGATAGATACAGAGAAGAACATTCAGTTTCTTTTTAGTATGATAAATTTTAGAGATGGTTGTGATGGAAGAATACCAAAAAAAGTACTTAATGATTAATTAAGTTCAATTTCAAAGAAATCAACAGATCAATCAAACATAATTCCAGGGGGAAAATTGATGGGAATGAAAATACTTATAAGATATGTTTAGATTTTAGGAAACTAATTGATTCTATAACAAGGAATTCCTACAGCATAAGAAAACACTGTTTTCTTTTTTTTTAATTTAATTTAATTTATTTTAGTTTGCATCATTCATTTCCATGAGATTTTGAGTTACAATTTTCTCCCCATCTTTCCCCTACCCCCCCTCAAAACAGCCATCCCCTTGTATGATCCCTCCCTCAATCTAATCTCTCCTATGTCCTCCCCCATCACTGCTCTAACTTTCCGATAGGGCAGGATGAATCTCCCTTTCACAGTGCCTGTGAATCTTAAGTTCCAGTTGGATGTAGTTAATAATAATAACAATAATAACTGTGTGTATATATCTATATCTATATCTATATCTATATATCTATATACATACATATATATGTATATACATATATATTTTTAACATTTGATTATAGAGCTTTAAATTCTAGATCTTTCTCTTCTTCCCTCATCAGCCACACCCACTGGAAGAACAAGCCATCAAATACAGGCTGTACATGTGTAATTACCCAGAACCTCTCCACAGTGGGCACATTGTGAGAGACT
>JAQQSU010006750.1:0-13424 GCA_028627135.1 Pseudochirops cupreus | reverse complement strand
GGGGGAAGGAAGGATAGAGGAAGGGAGGGAGAGAGGGAGAGAGAGAGAGAGAGAGAGAGAGAGAGAGAGAGAGAGAGAGAGAGAGAGAGAGAAATGGAGAAAGAGAGAAACAGAGAAGAAAAGAGGGTCATTAGCACATTTTTTTAATGCTGAGAACAGAATGAAGGCCAGAAGGAATCACAAATAGAATAGCTTTGAATGTTACATGCTTAATTTAAGATACTTTAGATGCTAATTTAAGATCCTTTTTTTTTTAAAGCAAGCTGTATATAATTATATCCCCTTTTCATGTGCCACCCTCTTCATCTGGTACACTATGGAAATAAAAATGCCCATTCCCTTTAGTGTTTAAGTTTAAAATTTAGATAAAATATGTAAGCTTCCTAAGGGTAGGAACACTTTTATTTTTGCCTATCCCCACTGCCTAGCACAGAGACATTATTGAATTTGTTGTAAAATTGAAACAATAATAAAAGCTCACATTTATACAGAGCTTTTAAAGTTTGCAAAACTCTTTACAAATGTACTGTTCTTTGTCTATCTCTGCTAATGGGATCTTTTTAGATTTACCCCAAATCACTAAGTCATCCCTTAAAACCATCGTCACAATTCTTTCCCATGAACCATAGCGAAAAGGGGAAGGGAGAATGGAACAAATTTTTATTAAATCTACTATGTGCCAAGCACTGTGCTAAGTGCTTTGCAAATATTTCCTCATTTGATTCTCACAAAATCCTGTGAGGCTGGTGCCATTATTACCATCATTTTCCAGTTGAGGAGGCTGAGGCAGCAGAGCTAGTAAGTGCCAGAGGCAGGATTCCAACTCAGGTCTTCCTAAAAAGGGAATCATCATATTGGGAGCTGGACCTTCAAAGAATAATGTGGGGGCCAGATGAGAAAATGTATTTAAAGAATGTGCAAACCTTGAACTGCTTTTGATTATGATTATAATAATTACTTTATCTTTCCTTCACTCAGCTTGTTTCCATTGATGACCTGGATTCAAATCTCACCATCTCTGCTGCTGATTACGTGTGTTTTCACAAACGACTCATCTAATCTCCCTGGGTCTCAGGTTCCCCATTTATAAAATGAGGGGCCTAGACTAGTTAGTATCTAATTTTCCTTACAGCTCCAACTCTATGATTCAATGACTTTGACTATCTTATGCCCTACACCTTTGTCATCCCTTTGTCTTAACTCTTCAAACTCAGTAATTCCATACTTTAAAAGTTTTCCAAATTCATAGTTGTAGATTACTTGACTGATTTTTTACACGTTAATGGCAAATAAATATAAAAATCATCCCCAGTCACCTTCCTTTTGGTGATAAGCCCCTCCTTCTGAATTTAGCTAGGATAGACAACCTACAATTGATATCTAGACCTATGCTCAATTTTTTTTTACCCCTTGGTAGGATGTCCAAGAGCTTATACTCTGATAGTGTGGCCTTTGAGAACCAGGATTATCTGCATGCCATGAGAGGAGTATTTTAGTCTCAGCTTTAAACATCACCTCTAAAGAAAATTCTTTGATTTTTCTATGACATTGAAATAAGGTGAGAGGAGGCTTTTTGGAACTGTTACTAAACAAACCAATATGTCAATTTGTGAAGAAGAAAGGGAATGTCAGAATGTTCTGCTGTTCCTAAAATACCTTTTTGGGTTACAGAGTATAATTCTGCTGTTAAGGAATTGTGTAGGATTTTCTGACACTTTTATTCAAAGCTGCTGAAAATAGGCCAGTTACTGTAAATCTCACAAGCACAGGTGACCCAGAGGAGTTCCTCTCAGAGGGACAAAATAAGCATGTTTGGTTTGGGTCTGTGGTATTTAGCATAAGCAGATGACCTCAAAACCTTGTTTCAAACTCTAATGGAAGCCTATCAAAGTGCAAATTGCCATTCCAGAATACTGTATCTGATTTCCTTTTTCTCCCTTATCACCAATCACTGAGTTATAATCTCTTTGATTTTTCTTGTCCTTGGAGCATCTTGATCTCAAATATGGTATAGTTTGAGATACAACGTTTGGCTTATCAATAATTACAATGCCCACATGATGTCAAACTAGTTATTTCATCAGGGAAGAAATCAGTCGCAATAGTTGGGGCTGTCATCACGTAGTCAAAATAACCAGCCAAGTGACAATTTTTTTCCATATTTAACAAATGTTTTGGCTCAACTGAAGACAGTCTGCAAGTCAGTCTGGTTTTTCTTTGGGAGAATTTGTCTCTTTCAAGAATCTGCTATATTCCCTCAGTGCATTTCCTTGTTCTAGAAGGAACTGCACAGATCCCTTCCTGATCTAAGCCAGTGATAACTTAGAATTGGATATTTCTCTTCATGGGAATAGAACCAAGGACTTTAATAAATCAGGTGTGCAGCAGTTTGGATGAATCCTCTTTTGCAAAGTTATTGACATGGCCATCAGTCATTTGCGAGCAGGTGCTCAAGGCTAGACTGATGGAAAGAGTAGGACAAGTAGATCAGAGTCACCCTAATGTGAGAAATGTGAGTCACGTCATGCTTTATCACTTGTATTTCCTTATACACAGAGATGGGAAGGATCACAAAACTAAAAAGGTTTAACAAAGGAGATTGTGAGAAAGCTGGAAAGAATCTGAGTATGTGGCCACTTCAACAACTAAACCTCAACAAGTACAAACATTTGTTAGCACCGTGCTTGGCATCTAGTTAGTGTTTAATATATGCTTGTTGCCTTCAATTGTTGCCATATGCTCCTACAAAGAAAATCAGAAAAAGAATCCTGCATATGGAACTGCAGATCTCCACTATGTAAAAAGATATTTCAAATTTATTATGTTAGTTCTAAATTGACTCTGCTTGTCTGTGTCCCCTTGTGACTTCTTTCTGTTCTCTTCTGTGTATTCTTATTTTTTTACTGTTCATTGGCACTCTTTTCTTTCTTCATTTTTTTTCTGTATCAGTACCACTACATCACATTCCTTCCCTTCCCTTCCTTTTCTCTCTATGCTCCCATCTCCACCAGATGAAAATCCTCCCTTGTAACAAATAAATAAAACCAAGCAAAAATAAAATCACATATTGGCTCTTTCTATGTCTAATTCTGTACCCCTAATCTACTGCCTCTCCATGTTCTTTATCTATCATTGGCCTTCTGAAGTCATAATTGGAAATAGCATTGGTCCAAGTTCTTAAGTATTTTACTGTTGTTTTCCTTTTCATTACTGTAGTAATCGTATAGATTGTTCTTCTTGTTCTGCCTGCATTACTCTGCATCAGTTCATATGGGTCTTTCAGATTTCTATGAAATTCAGCAATTTAATATACATGTATTAAACACTGTGCTAGATGCTGAGAATCACAACAAAGTAGGATTGATGTGGCATCCTTACTATATATAGTTATGACTATGTGCACGTTGTCAATACAACCCAGTCCATTTAATGAAAAAAAACCCTCTCTCTCTCTCTCTCTCTCTCTCTCTCTCTCTCTCTCTCTATATATATATATATATATATATATGTAATATTATAATATATTATAAATAATAAATAAATAAATAATACATAATATAATGATTATATATATATATATATATATATATATATATATGTAGAGAGAGAGAGAGAGAGAGAGAGAGAGAGCTATCTTCATTATACTTGACTATGTCAACAATTGACTATATTGCTGGAAATGTCGACTATACTAACCACTCTAGGATCCTAACTGATTTCCTTGATTCAAATGTCTGTCCTGCCACCACATCTCCAATTTAGAGCTCCAGACAGAGTTGTTCTTGTTGTTGAGTTGTTTCAGTTGTGTCCAACTCTTCATGATCCCATTTGGGGCTTTCTTGCCAAAGATATTGAAATGGTTTCCCCTTTCCTTCTCCAGCTCATTTTACAGATGAGGAAACTGAAGCAAACAGCATTAAGTGACTTGTATAGGGTCACATGTCCAGTATTTCAGGAGAGATTTGAATTCATGACAAGTTTTCCTTACTCCAGACCTGGCAATCTATCTACTGCACAACCTAGCTCCCTCAGCGTTATAGTAGGGTAGCAAAATCTTACTTCTAGATTTGATTATAATGTATTTATCATTTATTGAAGAGCACATATGGTTCAGCCTATTTTATGTGGGGAGAGTTCTATACAGGTTCATAAAACCATTTGCCTTTTTAATAAATGGGACAGGTCTGAGAAAACTATAAAATTTTTAAAATATAGAGAAACCCTTATTCTTTGGAAACAAATCTAAAACATTTGCTCAATATTCTTTGCCCCAGTAAGCAGGAACTTAACATTTACTGAATGACACAAGCTATCCTTTCTCTCCAGAAGACAAAATGCTTTTTTTCAATATGTAATTTTTCAGTTAAATCATACTCTTCATGACCCCATTTAGAGTTTTCTTGGCAAAGATACTGGAGTGGCTTGCCATTCCCTTCTCCAGTTCATTTGACAAATGAGGAAACTGAGGCAAATGGCTATAAATGACTTGCCCAGGATCACACGGCTAGTAAGTGTTTGAGGACAGATTTGAACTCAGGAAGATGAATTTCCTGATTCTAAGCCCAGTGTTATATCCTCTGTATCACTTAGCTGCCCCTTATCCAAGATTACATAGGTAGCAATTGACATAGCCAGAATTCAAACTGACTTTGATTCCAAATCTAGCTCTCTTTCCATCACACCCTATAATAAATGTTCTGGTAAAATGATTTCACTTACATTATTCCAAGTACCTGACGCAAGTCTTCTATTAATTATTTATAGATAAATATTATATTCATATTTTCCATTGCATAGTGGTTTAATACTATCAATGAAGAATTTCCCATTAATGAAGTTGTTTATCTATGAATTTAAAACAAAAATAACCCTTGATTAGGTTAACCACTTGGAAAAAAATCTTTGAAGTATACAACCAATTTCCCTGTGGAAAATCGTACATATGTAAGAAGTGTGTAAAGTCATCATTCTTCAGTTGATGAATAAAAAAACCTATTCTTGAATGAAGCAAAATGAGGAAATAAGGCAATTAAGGTTTGGGAACCCCAAATGATTCAACAAAAGGAAGGATAGAAGTTGGAAGATGGTGAAGATCAATTTCTTCTTATCACTTAACTTCCCTTTCCCTCCGTTTCTTCATTCCTGCTACAAGATTATTGCTAGTATCTAACCCCACCACTAGTTCTACTTAAACAAGCACCCCCTCTACAAAGGCATTGATGATTGGTTTTCCAGTCTTTGTTAAAACCTTCTAGTGAGTGGGAAACCATTATCATCATTTATTCATTCATTAATGGTCTGTTAAGTGCCCACCATGTGCAAAATATTGAGAGATTCATAAAGCATGAATAAGACAGAGTCCACATCCTTGTGCAGTTTTGTAATAAAGTAGGATAAAACTTATTTATGAATGTCCCTGAGGAAAGGTCATAGTTAGTAGACTCAAAAGAGATTCTTTATTTACTATCTAGATTATGACCTCTCAATTTTTTTTCTTACCACTCTCACTTATACAGATCCTGCTAATCTATCTTCCCAAAATGACTTGGTCCTCATTTCTCACCTTCCCCAGTGTTAATCCAAGATAGTATCCTTCATAACAGAACAGATAATGGTAGAGAGCAGGAGAGAGAGGGAAAGGATTAAAACTCTAAGTCTTTTCTTTCTTCCTTCCATCATCTTGCCTACTCCAAGGGTGACCTTAGAAATAACATCCTCAACTCCCAGTCATGTCATGACCACCTTCCCAAAAGCCCTAAATACTTCCTCACTCCAGATAAGCCAACTTTTACTCCTGTAACAAACTGCATGGATTTGGGGGATTTCTCTGAAGTAGGGATTAATCTCATTTCAGTACTTTGTATACCAGAGGACTCCATTAATATCTATGTGAATTTATCTTTCCTTGTGGGGCTATAACCTTGTGGGTTAAAAAAAAAAAAGTACCAGAAGGGAGCATAGAAGTGTGTCTTTGACTTTTAACTATTTCCCATTGTTATTAATAGTTACAACATCTCAGAAGACCTCAAAAAGACTGTGTTTAAATTTCCTGGAGAGGATAGGAGAGGAGAAGCTATGTGATTGCTTTTGATTCTAGTGATTTTTTTTAAATTGGGAGAAACAGTTTCAGTTGGAAAATAAGCAGGCTATACAATCCCTGAGACTCTTAGATGAAAAAAAAAAAAGACCTAACTGGGGAGTCAGAGGTTTAAAGCAGCTTGAGAGCTCAGATCTTCAATCCTCTTGACTCATCACCCTTGAAAGCTCTGTTCTACCCCCTTATTCTCTCATTTCACTTGTTGCTTCCCACCCTAGTAAAGCCCCTTCCCCGGGTTACAGGAGCTGCTGCTGATGCTCTAGAGTTGGGGGAGTCCCTAATTTCCCTATGCTTAGTATATACATAGAGTATTTTATTGAATTGATATACCCAGGAAAAGGAGATTCTGAGATTCCCCTGCTAGGACTGAAGTAAAAGCACAAAGCAGAACACTGAAGGCATTTCACCTTGGAAACACTGTTTTACAGGATGGCACTGAAAATGGAGACAGAAGACCAAAGTTCATACCCTGACATTGCCAATTATTAGCAATGCTTCAATTCACAAAATTTGTGGGACCTTGGGCAAGTCATTCACTTCTCTGGACCTCTGTTTGCTTGTCTTTAATATGAAAGATTGGACTAGACCAGAGTTGTCAAATATGCTGCCCAAGGTGGCGTGCATCCCACACTACTCTGGAGTATAGCTAAACCAGATTAAAATATAATTGGGAAATATTTGATGAAATAAATAAAACACAATAAAACATAGATAACATTACATTTTAAAACCAATTTAATATGTGACTGATAGGGATCCTTAGGTACAGATTAATGACCTCAGCTTTTTATTTGAGTTTGATGCCACTGGACTAGATGACTTTGAAGTCTCTTCCATCCCTAAATCTATTATATAATAAGAATAAGAATAAAAATAATAATTGGCATCTGTTGAGGTTTTAAAATTTGCAAAGCACTTTACATAGATAGAATGACCCCAAAGTCTTACTGTAATTCTAAGCTTTGATAGTTTATAAATGCACTAAGACTTTTGGGACATGCTATGTTATCAGGATATAATGGCATTACATTGTATAACTCTAGTATCACACTAGATATATAGTTGTGTAATACTAGTGTCATCAGGTAATAATCCACCAGTTTTCTAAGCTCCTCCTTGAACATGGAGAAACTCCTCAGCAACGCAGTAAAACAGCTTTACTCATTAGTAGATGGATGGATTGAAGGATAGATGGTAAATGGATGCATAAATGGATGGGATAGAGTCATCTCCATACCCTGATAAGGCATTAGAGTGAGATAATATAATGGTTAATAGGCTTGTGAACCAGTCTGAGAACCTAATCATTCTGTGTAATACTGTTCCTTAGAAGAAGTGTGTCCTGAATCCCAAAGAATAGATTGACAAACACTTTTGGAACAAAATCCATGAAGAAGCTAAGATCCCCACACATTTTTCTTCATAAAGAGAATTTTTCAAGTCATTCATTATTAATTCATGGTTCCTGAACCTGTCATTTTCTAAAGCTATCTTTGATCCTCAAGAAGTTCTCACAGCATGAAATCAAACTTCCACAAGCTTCTTTTCTGCCAAGTCCTTCAAAAACTTACCCTGTGACCATTTGATACATTCCTCAAGAAATCCTTACTTGACACATCCTCTAAAATATCAGCTAATTGCTGTGTTGTTTCCTAGACAGAAGGATAGAGAAGAATCAAAGGATCACAGTATCATAGAATTAGAGCTAAAGGAAGCTTTGGACACTTAGTCTAACCCCTCTCATTTTATGGATAAAGAAACTGAGGACTCAAGAGATTAAGTGACCTGCCCTGGGTTACATAGCTATTAAGTGTCAGAAGAGGGTTTTTAACATAGATCACCTGAACTGAAGTCCAACACTCTATCCTACTACACCACACTCTAGGACACAATGCAACTTTTGCTGACCTTTCAAAAAGGCTGTATTTGCCTACTTCTCTTCAACTCCAAACATACTGACCCTTAAGATCCTTTTCTTTTAACTACCTATAGTTTGTCTAATATTTTAAATTCTGTGTTTAAAAGAGATGGAGTGAGATAAGCAGTTGTGTTTATGAAACTCCTTGTGGCTTTAAGACATTCAAGAGAAAAACACTGCCAGCATCATCACTTCCTTCCCTATACCCATAAAAACCTTGTTGTTGTTTTGAGTATCTGGGTTGTAAGGTGGATAGAATGCTGGCCCTGGAGTCAGAAAGACTCATGTCCAATTTGGCCTCAGACACTTACTAGCTGTGTGACCCTGGACAAGTCATTTAACCCAGTTTGTCTCAGTTTCCCATCTGTAAAATGAGCTGGAAAAGAAAAAGGCAAACCACTCCAGCATCTTTGAGAAGAAAAGTATATGAAACTCTGTGTGAGTTTAAGGCATTCAAGAAAAAAACACTGCCAACATCATCTCTTCCTTCCCTGTACCCACAAAACCCTAACTACTAGCAATAAACTAGTCAATTTCCTTACTCTCACATGCTCTTCCTTGTTCTCCCTAAGAATAAAAGAACCAGCTCCGCAAAAGTAATAATAACTCACCTTTATATGGTGCCAAAAGGTTTTCAAAGCACTTTAAATTGGTTGAACCTTTAGACAACCTGGGAGAAAGGTGATGTTAATATTCCCATTTTACAGATGATGAAATTGAGGCTAAGAGAGGTTAAGTTACTTGCTTAAGTCTATACTGATAATATATGAGGATGAATTTAAATCTGAGTCTTTTTGATTCCAAATCCAAAAAAAAGCTATCCTTTGTACCAAACTACCAATTTTCTTTCTTCCAGAAAGAATGTGTATCCCCTTCCTCTCCTTAATCAACTGAATTAACAGTTACCTCACTTCATCAATCACTAACTTTTTTCATGATTTTTATCACAATCTAGTTTAGAGTCCATGGAACACAGTCTGTCCACTGTTTTTTTTTTTCATAAAAAATAAAGCAAACACTTCATCTCTTTAATTTCAGAATACAGTCTATGGACTTTCTGTTGCTGAGACCTATTCCCACTGCAATCCAAGGAGTTTCCATTCACTAAGAAATCTAGGTCATGGTTAAGAAGTATTCCATAATAGCTATTTGAGCTCCTGTTTTGTTTGCGTGACTCTTAGAGTTTATATTGCTTCAGGATTAACTCTAATCACAAGTCTCCTACAAGTTTAAAAGCACAGGTAATGACATGGAAGTTGTATGGTCAATAATGGGGCAAGAGGGAGGCTGGGGCTGGACAGGGGCTAAGGATTGAGGGTACCGTTGGGGACCATGATTGGAAAGGAAGAACCTCCAGTCTGTCTGAAAATTGATACTTCTAGTCCCATTAATGGGAGACAGAGAATTTGATTAGGAAATTTTGCCAGGTACACTACGTAAGTGGATACCACTTAGATTTTCTAGGTTAGCCTCCTCTTGGTAAATGACACCTGTGTAAATTCAGCTTATTCATTCAACAAATATTTAATGAGCTATGTGATGTAGTGGAAACAGTGCTGGATATGGTTCCCAGGACAGTCAGGAGACCTGGATTCTAACCTGGACTCTTGCAATGAATAGGCAAAGAGTTTTAAACAAATTATTTTATAATCTCCCTGGGCCTCAATTTCCTCATCTGGAAAATAAAACGGGGGGGGGGGGGACACTTGATGGTCTCTAAGTTTCCTTTCAGCTCTACATTCTATGATTTTATGATTAGAGATAACAAATAAGTTTATGTCTAATTACTAAATCAAATCAATAAGCGTTTATTAAATGCCTACTATATGCCAGGAACTGGGCTAGGTACTGAGAACATAAGTACAAAAAATTTTAAAAAACTTTACTTATAAGGAACTTACATGATTGTGGAGGAGACAAGTATGAATCTAACTATATACGAAATATATGAATTCACGTAAATATATACCAAGGAGTAAAATAAAAGGTAATTTGGGAAGGGAACACTAGCATTTGGAAGAATCAGGAAAGGTTCCATGAAGAAAATGGTACTTTACATATTAAAGGAAAGGACTCTATGAAGCAGAGATAAGGTACAAGTTCATTCCAGGACTGTGAGACAGCTGGTGCAAAGACTTGGAGGCGGGAGATGGGGAATAGTGTGTAAGGAACACAGGGGTTGGTTTAGCTGGATCCCTGAGTATGAGGTGGAGATAGTGAGAAGTAACTCCCAATGAGACTGGAAAGATAGGTTGGACCCCAAACAATCTTTAAATGCTAAACCAAGAAGTTTATATTTTACACTGGACATAATAGGAAGTCATTGGAATGGATTAAGAAAAGGAATCCATTTGATCAGAATGTATTTAAGGAAAATTACTTTAGCAGTAGGGCATAAAATGGCCTGGAATAATGAGAAACGAGGTAAGGAGATAAATTAGAAAGCTGTTGTAGTAAACTAGGTGAAAGGTAATGATAGCCTGAGTTAGAGAGGAAATTGTGTGAGTGGAGAGAAGGGGTCACGAAGGTAGAAATGGCAAGATCTGGTAACAGGTTTTTTATGTAGGGCGAGGGAGAGTGAAGGGTCCAGGATAATACTAAAGTTGCTCAGTTATGTTGAATCTTCCCTTATTCTTTGCATTTCCACAGTGGAAAGAAATACTGGCTCTGAAAGTCACAATACCTGGGATCAAATCACACCCACGACATTTACGAGCTGTGTGACCTTGGGCAAGTCCCAAACTCCTTGGTGCTTAGTTTCCTTGTGGTTAAAATGAAAGGCTGGACCAAATGAGCCCTGAAGACTCTTCCAACTCTATCTCTATGAAAATAAATTAAAAACACATACTGTGATAAGGAGTAAAGTCTTTCTTTTTCTTTTCCTCTGAGCATCTGCCGAGATCTAGAGATATGCATGTCTTAGGATTTAAAAAATAAAAGAAGAAAAAAAAAAAAGAAAAACCCCAGTGCAGGAAAAAAAAAATCTTTCTTTCCTAAAGAGGACATATCTGTGACCTTCCTCCTTTTCTAGATTTCTCGTACCTTACTATCCCCATGAATTCTAGGATTCAATAACTCTGGCCTCCTTGCTGATCCTCGTACAAGTCAATTCATCCCTTAGCCCTGGATATTTTTACTAGCTACTCTCTATGCCTACAAACTCCCTCTCCCTCTTTGTCTCTGCTTCCTGGCTTCCCTGGCTTCCTTGAAGTTTCAGCCCAAATCTTCTATAAGAATCCTTTCCTTTTCCTTCTTCTTCATGTTAGTTCCTTTTCTCTGAGATTACCTCCATTTTATCTTGTATATATTTTATTTGTGTTGAGAGAAGAAACTTTTTTTTTTCCTTTCTTTATGTTTTCCTTTATATACAGGCAGCTGGGTGACAGTGGACAGAACATAGTCCCTAACGTTAGGAGGACCTGAGTTGAAATCTGGTCTCAGACACTTGCTAGCTGTGTGACCCTGGGCAAGACACTTAACCCCGTTTGCCTCAGTTTCCCCATCTGCAAAATGAGCTGGAGAAGGAAATGTCAAGCACTCTAATCGAAAACCCCAAATAGGCCATAGAGATTTGGATGTGATTGAAATAGCTCAGCAACAACAATAGCCAGGCACTGTGGTGACACATGGTACAAATTTACTGTTTGCTGATTTGACTTGACAACTGAAACTGGAATGGATTGGTGAGAAGCTGTCTTAGAAATCTGGCAGATAAAATATCATTACTACTGAATGGAGGAATTAACAAACTAGTTTAGATGGGAAAAGATACAACTGCTGTGTGACTCCTTGCTTTCAATTCCTCTGCAAAACTAGGCATACAATTTTAAAGTCAAAGTCACCTCCCTCCAGAAGGGATTTTATAATCACATTGTTTACTTATTATAACAAGACTCAACTACAAAATCATGCAACCCTCCATTAATTCCACTCAGCTGATCATTCACTTAAATCTTAATATTCATTTATCATCATAACATTGGTGTTGTTGAAATAACTATCCCCTATCATATTTTCCCTAAAATTGTGTTTTTATGAAATCAATTAATGATAAGAGGTGCTAGTATAAAGGACTGTAAGACCTGGGAGACTGAAGTCTGGTGCCAAGAGGTAAGAGTGCTTCTACTTCAGAGCTTAGCACCTGGCACATAGTAGGCACTTAATAAATGATTATTGATTGATTGATTGATTGATTGAAGAAAAATAGAGAAGTGGGAAGATGTCAAATTGGTCAATTTTATTTATATGTTAGCCAAATGTCATTTCCTTGAGGGTATGGACTGTCTCACTTTCTCATTTGTATCCTCTAGCACCTACAACAGTACAGGACATACATTGATTATCTGATCACTTCAAAATGGTGCCTCAAGCCATTCTTGTGAACAAGGTAAGGGAAAGGAACTGTCCCCCACCCTCACCCTAGCCCTTTCTTCTTGCACTGACTATCTCACTGCTTCCCAAACAGAAAATTCACAGTAATAATATCAACATAGGCTAAATATATCATAACTATAGGCTGTTATAGGCTAGTATGATACTCTCATTACCACTGATATAATTTTTTCCCTTTTTTTGTAATTAACTTTTATTTTTAGTTTACATCATTGATTTCCACAAGATTTTGAGGTCCAAATTTTGTCCCCATCTCTCCACTACCCACTCCCCCAAAACAGCAATCCCACTGTATACTCCCTCCTCCAATCTGCTCTCTCCTATATCCTTCCCCATCACCCCCTCTGACTTTCTGGTAGAGCAACTATCCCAGTGCCTATGTATCTTATTTCCCAGTTGCATGTAAATAATAATAATAATTATTAGATATATTTTAACATATGACATTATAACTTTAAATTCTAGATACTTTCCCTTCCTCCCTTGTTACGCACCCCCACTGGAAAGACAGGCAATTCAATACAGGCTGTACATGTATGGTTATGCAGAACATCTCCACAATGGACATATTGAGAAAGAATGACTATATTTTTCTCCTTCCTATCCCTCCCTCCACTTGTTCCATTCTCTACTTTGTCCCTGTCCCTTTACAGAAGTGTGTGCTTCTAACAATCCTTCCCCCAATCTGCCCTCTCCTCCATCATCCCCCCTCTCATCCCCTTCCCCCCTACTCTCCTGCAGAGCAAGATACCCAATTTAGAGTGTATGTCATTCCTTCCCTTTTGATTCAATGAGAGTAAGGTTAACCCATTCCCTTTTGCCTTCCTGTTCTTCCCCTCCATTATAACAGTTATCCCTTGCCTCTTCTATATGAAATGATTAACCCCATTCTGTCTCTCCCTGTCTCCTCTCCTCTCCCACCTCTCAATTTCACCTTTTAAAATATCATCCCTTCCTATTAAAATGATCCATTAAAATGTGTATACACACACACACACACACACACACACACACACA
>JAQQSU010000675.1:0-19178 GCA_028627135.1 Pseudochirops cupreus | reverse complement strand
CTCTCTGTCTCTCTCTCTCCCTCTCTCTCTGTCTCTCTCTCCCTCTCTTTCACATCTCCGCCCACACTTGGGGCTGGTACCCAAGTGGCCCCTGAAAGTTGCAGGCACAGTGCTAAGTTCTGGGGACACAAATAGAAGTACAAATAAAGGTGGTCCCTACCTCTAGGAGATCACATTTTAAGGGGAGAAACAACACAAGAAGGGAACTAGCGGTGGGTGTAGGAGGATGGAGATGAAGGTAACTGAGGGGCCAAGGTTCTGAAGTTCAGAAAGCAGGAACAGAGCCAGGAAAGAAATGAACATCAGTCTGGACCCTTCACAGAATGGCAGCTCCAGAAGAAACTCACCTATGGGAGAAGGGCATGCACCACAGTGAGGGCAGGGACTGGTTCACTTCTGTCTCTGTACTTCTCACTGCATAACATAACGTCTGACACGCAGAGGAGCTTAATTAATACCTATTAATGGTGATCTCTCTCTCTTTTGCTGTGATATTTAAAATGTCACTTGAAATATCATATCATTTGAAATATCAAATACCATTGGCCGTGGTTCAGTAATTACAGCTGCCAGTTCCTTCTGCAACCAAAGATATAGTTCATTTGGTCTGGGGCTCTTGAATTCATCAGGGATAGTGAGGGTCTCTCTTATTGTCTTCTCACCTGTCCTGGGTATCAAGGACACTCTTAGGCATTTTTGTTCAGTCACTTTCAGAGCAAAGATCCTTGTCCATAACAGAGAAAACTGAGAAGCAGAAACCAGAATCCAGCACTCAGCCTTCTCTCTGTTGCCCGTTGTCATTTTCCCTTCCACCTAGAGCAGCAGTCCTGTCCTTTCTTGGGTCATTTATTTTACTCAAAAGTTTTAAAAATCTAAACTCTTTGGCTGTTCTTTGCTCACCTTAGTTTTCCTGAATAGGCTCAGCTCATCATGTTAACCTAATATTTCTAGATCATTGAATGAGACTCATAAAGTTGCTTTTCCCCAAGTGCTTTTGCCATAGAATTATAGAACCTCAGAACTGGAAAAGACTACAGAGGTCACCTAGGCCAATTCCTACCTGAAGCAGGAATTCCCTGGATAACCTCCCAAATGGAGCTATTCAGACTCTGCTTGAATGACTCACTTTCTGAAACAGCCTATATTCCTTTGGAAAAGTTTTGTTATGATTTTCCCCTAAATAGGGAGCCCAAAGCTGCCTCTCTGTAGCTTTCATTATATGCTAGACTCATAGACTCTTAAAGTTGAAAGAGACCTCAGAGGTGATAGACTCATAGATTTAGAACTGGAAGAAACTTTCGGGACCATCAAGTCTGGAATGGGATGGAAACGGAATAAGCATTTATACGATGCCCGCGGTTTGTGCTGACATTCTGCTAAGCTTTTTTCTTGAATCTTATCTCATTTGATCTAATCTAACACTATTATTTTATAGAAGAGGTTTTAAGAATCTAAAGGAATTCCCCATGTTCCCACAGATGTTAAGTGGGAGGAGCAGGATTTAAGCTTGGTCCTCTGATTTCAAATCTAGCACTCTTTCCACTGCACCATGCTACCTCCCTGGTTGTATTGGGAACTAGAACCCAGAAGAAGCAGCCCAACCCCTAAATGATTGGGGATCCCTTCATTTACATGAACAGTGATTATCCAGCTTCCAACTGATGACTTCCAGTGACAGCAAACTCATTGCCTCCTCAGGTAGCTCATTCTACATCTGGACAACTTTAAAGTCAACATAAAGTTGACTTTTCCTATACTGAGTCAAAATGAATGTCACTGCAACTTTTTCCTATTGGTCCATGAAAGAAAACTTCCTGTCCATTAATAGTCATTTTTTGACTACTAAGTAGACATTTTTACTACTAAGTAGACATAAATGCCCTTTAGAAAAGACACCATCTTAATTCAGCAAGTAGTCTCCTTACCAGTACTTAAATCGAGTTGCTAACTGTTGTAAGCTCCTTGGGTTACCATGTGGTACAGGCTGGGTTGTACTCCATGTGGCCACTAGGGGGCATGCAATGGCCAGAGATCACTGCAGAGGGACCAAGGAGTCATAAAGGCCAGCTGTCTCCATTGCAAGGACCCAGTTCCAAGGAATGGGTTATGGGTTTGTTACAGTCTTAAGGTTAAAGCAGAGTTGGAATCTAGAAGGAAGTGTCAAGGTGAATAAATCACAAGACAGACAAAAGAGCTGGAATTTCCAGAGAGTCAGGTGGGGAAGGAGACAGAAGAGTGTGTTAGCCATGAAAATTCAAGGGATCTCTAGCCCCAGATCAGACTAGGAGCCAGCAAGGTGCCAAGGGATCAAAGATACAATCAGGAACAAGCAAGAGATTTTCCAAAATGGCCTTTCCAATAGCCGATGCCTTATTTCATAGCTGTGAGTAGAGTCATGGTTAAACATATGACTGATGTAAGAATTTCTGTCTGTACAAGTATGACTAAATAATTGATCAAGCTGCTAAAGGAGATTGGATTGAATTATCACTTATCATTGTATAATGAATCAGTCAACAGACATTGATTAAGCATTGTGTCAGGCACTGGGCTAAACCCAAGTGGAAATCCCATTTGGGTGATTATTTTCCTAAGTATAAGAAATACTTATATAAATGTAGTTGGTTGTTAAAAGTAGTTCTTTCTGCATGCCTGTTGAGTTAACATTTTTCTTTGAAGAAAAGGCCCCCTTCCTCCTGTAACCTCAGAGTTCATGTGCTACAAGTTCATTTTTAAAAATAAGTTTTCTACCCTTTTATAATTTTTTTTGTAAGAAGTCTTACTGAGCTTTGATCCACCACTCCTCCCAGAATAACAGCTTTTTTACAGTCGCTCTTAGAATAATGAACTATTAATGTCATGAAGTGCTCTGACTACCTGCCCTGAGATAGTAGCCCCCTCCCAAGGCATGGATGTTATCCTTTTATTTGTGAGAAACTGTCTGGTATCACCTCACACTTGGACTATTTCTAATAGCCTTCTGATTCATCTCCATGCCTTTGGTCTTTTCCTGTTCCAGTCAGTCCTCTGGTCAACTGCCAAACTGATCTTCCTAAAGTATATGTCTGATCATGTCAATCCCCCTACCCTTTATTCAATAAACTCCATTGCTCCCTGTTACCTTCATGATCAAATAGTAAATCCTTTGCTTGACTCTTAAAGCCCTATGTAGTGAGCCATGCTCCTAGCTTTCCCATTTTCTCAGCCCTCTCACCCCTCCATGTGATCTATGATCCAACGATACTGATCTCCTGGATGTTCTTTGTTCAAGATACTCCATCTCTTTTTTTTTTTTGCCTTTTTTTTTTTTTAGAAGGCAATTGGGGTTAAGGGACTTGCCCAAAGTCACTCAGCTAGTAAATGTGTCAAGTGTCTGAGGTCGAATTTGAACTCAGGTCCTTCTGACTCCAGGGCCAGTGCTCTATTCACTGTGCCACCTAGCCACCCCAGACACTCCATCTCTTTACTGAACATTCTCACTGATCACTCCTCGTGCCCGGAATGCTCTCTCTCTTCATCTCTGCTCTGGGTTTCTTTGGTTTCCTTCAAGTCCCAGGCAAAATTCTACCTTGTCTAAGAAGTCTTTCCATATTACCCCTTAATGCTAGTGCTTTCCCTCTGATATTATCACCAAATCATCTTGTTGGTACATAGTGTGTATGTGTTGTCTTACCCAATAGATAGAACTTATGGAGACAAGGGAGTTTTTTGCCTTTCTGGGAAAGCTACATGAAGCTGGACCTAGATACAGACCACAGAACATCAAATCTGTAGTCAGGAAGACCAGCATGCAAATTTGGCCTCAGATCCTTTCTAGCCATTTGGCCTTGGACAAGTCACTTCACCTCTTTTTATCTCAGGTTCTGCAACTATAAAATGGGGATAACAGCATTTAGCTCCCAGAGTTGTGAGGATCACATAGCACTTGCATGATTCTGGATGCATAGTAAGTGTTTAGAAAATGCTTCTTCCCTCCCTCCCTCCCTCCTTCCTTCCATTCCTCCTCTATTTCCTCTCTCCCTCCCTTTCTTTTTTCTTCCCTCCCTCTCTTGCATCATTTTATCCTACTTCTTGGTGTAGTGCCTGGCACGTAGTAGTCCTATAATAATTGCCTGTTAACTTGACTTAGCACAAACCCACTCTCCACAGGACAGCCACCTGCATTTAAGGCTGCTGAGGGTGTCAAATAGGTGACAATAATGAATTACTCAGAAGACTTATCATGAGTTCAGAAACCATAGCTCATGGACTCTGGATCCATCAGCTCCTAAACTTTCAGGATCAGACTGTGAAGAAACATTTTGCTGATAAGTGATGTAAGATATGAAGCTTTTTCTTTGCATAAAAAGTATATTATAGCAGCAAATTTCATGCTGCTAAAGATTTATCCTCCATCCTACCAACAGGTGTTGGTGCTTGTATCTCAGACGTTGAGAGCCAGGACACAGCCAGCGACTCTGCAGATCTGGGGGAGCACCTGCCTCACCTGGAAGCATCACTCATGTTCCCTCTACTCATTGTTCAATCTGAGATCTAGCCAGTTATGTTGCATTTTCCAGTGAGCTCAATTGGGATAGATGAGAAATAAGTGTTGGGTTTTGACTTCACCTTTTTGGCAGTAACATTTACCATGTAACTGACTCTGCTTTCCAAAACATTTGCTACCAAATGTATTGAATTAAAAAAAAAACACCAAGCATTTATTAAGAGCCTATGTATGGTGTGCCAGGATCTATACTGAATGGTGTGGATATAAAGGACCAAACCAAGTAGTTCTTGCCTTCGAAGACCTTATATTCTATTGTGGGGTAAATAATGTATATGTAAGTAGGCAAAATATATGAGTACAAAGTAAATGAAAGGAATTTAAGGGGTGGGGGTGGGGAGAACAATGTTAACAGCTGGAAAGTGGGACTTGAGTTGAACCTTTTAAAGTAATGATGAGATTGTTGGTAACTTTGCACAAAGCAAATCTCAGCTGAATTGTGGAGACAGAAGCCAAATTTCAAGAGGGCTGAGAAGTAACTTGGAGGTAAGAAAGTGGATACAACAATGCAGACAGAGTAGGTTGATGGTTGGAGTTGATGCTGGGTAGTGTAGGTTTTTTAAATGTTGATGGATTGTTTGTAGAAAGCAGGCTGGTGGAATGTTGTGGACAGCAGGGAAAGATCCAGTGGCTAAGAAAAGTTTAAAAATTAGGGAGAGAGGGGAGGATGCTCAAAACGGTGAACACCTGGAGGAAATAGGATTAAAAGCACAGGGGGAGAGATTGGTGTTGAAAGGTCTACTTCATTCTCCAAGAGGAGAGCAAAGGAAGAAAGGCTAGTGGATAATGCTGAAGTAGCCTCAGGTGTGGAGTGTGGGAGGGGAATTACCGCTGGGTTTTGATTTCACCTTTTATTGGCCTGGTCTATTTGGCCTCATTTTTTTCCAGTGAAGCATGATGCCAAGTCCTCTGCTGAGAAAGGAAAAGAGGAGAACTGGTGGTGAAGTCACCTTGAGAAGGGGGAGAGAAAGTTGAAATCACCACTGTGGGGAAGCCTGATAGATATTTGATCAGGGAAGGATAAACAAGTTGGCTTAAATCAACAAAGGCACAGGTAAGACTGGATAGCAAAAACTTGTAGTGGACTCAGTGAATGTGGTTGTTTGGCTTCTTCTGGCAGCATTCAGCAGCATCCAAGGAGGAGAGAAGCTGGATGATTGGGGCAATTCAGAGTGAGATCAAGAAAGAGATGAAAACCGATAGAACAAATGGGCAAGAGATTCAGGACCAAGGACGGTGTGAAATTGAATGGTTACCAAAAAGTTAAAGTTTTGAAGGGAGAAAAATGAGATCAGAGCAAGGTTGATGGTGTGGGGAAGGAGGGCAGTAAGAAGTGACTGGAGATTGTGGCAAAGACAAAGAATGGGTATAAAAGGGTGAAGTGAAAGGCAAGTCGGAGGGATAGTAGGTTGTGGTCAGAAAGAGGAACTTCAGAGTTTTAAATCATGGAGGGTGGAGTTTTTGTGGGAGATAACAAGATCCAGGGTCAGAACTTCCTGTTTTTGAGGCCTGGACAGTGTAAAGATGCAGATCATGGGAGATGGTGATAACCTGGGAAGCCAGGGAAAGAGTATAGAAAGAGAAGTTAGCAGGGCGCAGGTCGGAGCCTAGGTGGATGCTCACCGTAAGGTTCAGGTGGAGAAACTCTTAGTAATACGTTACTTGCAGTTTTTGCCCTGAAGTTGAAATAGCTCTAATTTTTTTTATGCATTATTTGGTGATAATCACATATGAGATGAATGTTCCGGGCAAGGTACAGAATGAACTATTAAAAATATGCAAACTCCGGTCTAAATAGCTGGTCATCAGGATCGTGCTGTTTAATAGGGCATGCATCTGCTCAGTCTGTGCTGCTCGACTGACCAGATCAGCCATTTGGTGGCATGATGGGAGAAGATCAGATACACCTACAGTTAACCTTCAAGCTTAACTCGGATGCAGGCTTTCTTTCCAAAGTCATTGCAGGCAAGATCATATTAGCACAAATGTTTGCAAAAGGCTAATGTAACTTTGTCTTAGCATTTTTATGTCTGCATTAGAACTGGTGCTTTCTATAGACGGTCTTAATCTGCTTTAGGAAAGGGTTGTCCTGCTGCCTTGGTCAGACCACATGTGGAATATTGTATTAAATCCTGGGTGTCTCAGTTTAGGAAGGGCATGGATTAACTTGAGAATGGTCAGAGGAAGACAACCAGAATGGCAAAGGGCCTTGAGTTCATGTCCTGTGAGGACAAATTGAGGAAATTTAGCCAGGGAAAGAGAAGCTTTAGTGGGCTGTGTGGTAGCTTTCTTCAAGTATTTGAAGGACAACCACCTGGAAGAAGGATTGGATATATTTTGCCTGGCTTTCGAGGGCATAACTAGCAAGGCACAATGGGAGGCAAATTGAAGAGAACAAATTTGGATTTCACGTTGCAAATGGTCAGAGTTTTCTCAAGTGGAATGGGCTACTTCCAGACTTAGTGGGGGAACCTCTCCTTGGAGGTCTTCCAGAAAGACTGGGGATGTCTTATCTCTGTTATTTTTCTCTCATGTACCTAGGGCATGGCAGGTGCCTAATATATACTTGTTGATTCATTACTTGGTTTTATTGAGGAGATCCTTGTTTGGGAGGAAAAGGGGAGGGAGTGTATGAGATCACTTCTGTTTGGCCATTCATAAATTTATTCAGTAACCATTTATCCATCTATCTATTTATCTATCATCCATCCATCCATCTATCGATCTATCCATCTATCTGTCTGTCTGTCTGTCTATTCATTACCTTTTGTGTACAGAGTACTGTACTTGGCCCTAGGGGAAAAAACCCAAGTCATTATCTTATCTCATAGATAAGCAATGATCCCTGCTTCTGGATTTTGAGTTTGTCCTTCCTTGTTGAAGATATCAGGGATTGATGACATGACTTGGAGTTGACTTGGATTTGGGTGAGGGAGGGCTGGGCAAGGTCACCAGCCTCACTTTCTCCTCCAAAGCCATCTGGGTACAGTGGCCAGATATTCATCAGGAAGACTGGAGATGGCCCAGGATGCACTGGGAGACCCTGGCCCTTGTAGACTAAAGTCTTTTCAAGTTCTCACTTTGAATGAGGTAACACTCATTCAGTGAATAGGCCTTTTTGAGAAATTCATCAAGGGGGTGGTCCCTTTAATCAAGAAAGAAGAAAAAAATCAAACTGAGAGGGGAAGACTCTCAGGCCTAGTATTAGGAGAAACTTTCTAACCATGAGAGCTGCCCTGAAGTGGACTGGGGTACCTGTGCTTCGGGATATGGTGGGGTCTTTCATCTTTGGAGGTCACCAAGTATGTGTGGGTGTAGGACATTGATCGGGTATAATACATGGAAGACATTCTTGTTTGGGTCTGGGTGGGCTTAGAGACCACTGAGGTCCCATCCAACTGGGTTTATGGGATAGATCAATAAAATCTTTATTAAGAGCTTCATATAGGTCAGGCCCAGGGCTAACCACTGAAGTTTGTGCTTTTGTATGTCATGGGTCCTCTTGCTGTCATACAGAATGTGGCTACCTACCCTTCTTTCAGCCCCAGGTCACCTGACTGCCTGGGAATGGTAGTGGATGACCCAAGTCCATTTCAGACAGGATGGGGTCTGTGCATCAAGGGGTGACCCAATGCTAACAGACACACTTAGCAGTGACCTGAGGCTTCTTGGCTCTTTTCCCCAAGAGTTTCTGAGGATTGTTCCCTGGTGTCTCTGGCAGGGCTTGAAGCCTCATTTGTCACAGCGGCTCCTCTCAGGCACTAGAATGAGGCCACATTATGCTGGGCTCCTGGCTCAATTCCTGTAGGCCCTCGCCCGATTTCATTTGTTTTTATAGGTTTGATCAAATCTCAGCCTTCTCTTTAAGGAATAGTTAGCTTATCTGCACCCTGTGAAACCCCAGATGGAGATTTACAAAGCTGAGCTCTTAGCTGTGCATGCAGAGGCTGAGAAAGTCTGGCACTGGCTCCTCTCTAGCTCTGCAGCTGGAAGGGGGTGGGAGGTGCACTGGGGGCTGGTCTCTCTGCCATTGCTTTATGGGGTCCAGGACAGCACCTGGAAGGGACCTTTGGGATTACCTAATCCAATTCTACCATTTTACTGAGGAGAAGACTGAGGCCTAGATATGTTCAGTGATTTGACTAAGTTCATACAAGGTAACAGGGGTCAGCAGTAAGATCCCCACACAGATTCCCTAACTCCAAATCAAGGCCCCTTTCTCCTGCCCGCTCTAGGGTTCAAGGAGCAGATGTTGTTACTGATACTTCTGATTAGTGTGTGGCTCACCTCCAGCTAGGAATCTGGCAACAGGAGACCTGGCTGTGAATAGGCAATGTGACTTCAGGCAGATGAGCCCATCGAATTCAACACACCCTAACAAACAACAATCAGACGCCTGCTGTGTGCCATGTTCAGTGCCCTTGAGATGCTTACACTGGACACTTCCTGAACCTCAATGGCCTCTTCAGCACCATGGCAGCAGTAGAACTGATTCACAGAATTTTAGAACTGCAAAGGACCATAAAGAATATGGTATAGTTCCCTCATTTTATAGATAAAGTCAATAAGAGCCTAGAGAAAGTTAACTGGGCAAGGTCACACAGCTAGTTCTTGTAGCTGAGAGTAGAATCAGGAGGGGCATATGGGGTGTTAAGGGAGGACTAGTGCCTCTGGGGTGAGGGCTGCTCATCCACTTTTGGTGTCCACTTTCACGCAATGCTCACCTGTGGCTACAAGCATGCACAGTGACCACACCTTGGTAAAATCATCTCAGCAGATGGGCTAAGCCAGGCTGAGGGTAAGTGGCAGGCCACAAACCTATTGGTGAGTTAGTGTAGTTTCTACTCCAAACACATGAAGATTTTCTCTGATAGAATGGGCAAATGGGAACATTTTCTCCCGATGGCCATGAGCATGGCTGAAGTAGGCACTGTGGAGTGCTTAGAGCTTCGTCAGACATTGAAGATGCCAAGGGCATATACTGCATCCAGGGCCAATACCAGGAGTCTTGAATTTTTTCTTGCCATTGAGCTCTGATGACTCTGGAAGAGGGAGTGAAATTGATGACTTTGTGCAACTGTACCTCACTTAAATCCAGTTCACACATGAGTCAAGACATCACCCTAAGATGTCATTGGTGTTCCTTGAAAATGAAGGGCCAACAACAACAGAATGAGGACCAATGTCACAGGCACTGAGTACTGTATGACTCTTTTTTATGCCTTTATGTTTTGTTGTGGTGGTTGTTTTTCCTTAATGTGTTTTTAAATGAACGAGTAGACTTTTTGTGGTGTGGACTGAGTTGGTCTGTCCACTTCTGGACTCTACATTTTAGCCAGTGACAAGGTAGAAAATGTGACAAGAAAGGGAGTGAGGATGGTGAACTGGCTGGAGACCATGGCATATGAAAACAGAGTGAATGACTTGGGAGTGTTCAGCCTGGGAATGCAGGGAACATGATGGCTGTCTTCAAATGTATGATGGGAAATCGTGGGAAAGAGGAATTGGATTTACCTTGATTTCACTTTTTGGGGTGTGGTGATATGTGGAATCTCTGCTTGATTTAAGGAAGAACTTGATTACAGCTAAGAATGGGATAAACTACCTTGGAGGTAATGAGCTCCCCACCATTGGAACTGTTTAAGCAGAGAGTGAATGACTACTTTGAAATTTTATGCCTAGCTTCAAAAAAATTTTTTCCCAAGTATGAGGTTAATCAACCTATACACATTTATTAAGCACCTACTATGTGTCAAGCATTGTGCTAAGCACTGGGGGTGCAAAGAGGCAAAAGACAGTCCGTGCCCTCAAGAAGCTTACAATCTGATGGGGGAGACAATAAGTGACAAATGTATACAAACAATCTATCCACTGATAAGGAAGAAATAATTAAGAGAAGGAAGGCTCTAGAATTAAGAGAGGTTGAAAAAGGCTTCCTGTAGGAGGTAGGATTTTAGTGGGGACTTAAAGGAAGTCAGAGAGGTCCCCATCATTGGTGCAGGTTGAATCTGGAGTGCAGTAAACCCACTGGGAAGCTGCACAGTGGACAGAGCTCTTTACCGTTCATTCTCTTCTGAACCTGTTGACAATTCAGCTTCTGACTTTATCATTCCAAAGTGACCAGTGATCTCTTACTGGCCAAATCCCATGGCCTTCTTCTCAACTTCTCAGCAGCCTTGGACACTGATCACCTTCTCCTCCTCAAAACTCTCTTCTTTCTAGGTCTTCAGGACATCCCCCTCTCTCCCAGTTCTCCTCTTACCTCACTGATCACTTCTTTTCTGTCTTCTTTGCTGGATCCTCTTCCAGATCACACCTTCTAACCAGACATGTCCCTCAGGACTCTGTCCGAGGCCTCTGCTCTTTCCTCTGGTGAGCTCATTAGCTCCCATGGATGAAATCACCATCTCTGTGCTGATGATGCTCTGCCTGCCTCAAGACTCTCCATACCCCAATCTATTCTCCATTCAGTCAGTAGTGGTTTTCCTAAATCTCAGGTCTAATCATGTCCCTTCCTTACTCAATAAACTCCAGTGGCTCCCTATGCTCTAGGAGCAAATTCAAAGTACCCTGTTTGGACTTCAAGGTCCTTTATAACCCAGATCCCTCCTATCTTTCCAGTCTTCTTACATCTCACTCCCCAAAATGTCCTTTTCAACCCAGTGACATTGGCTTCCTGGCTACTCCTAGAACAAGACCCTCCCATTCTCCATTCTGGGCATTCTCTCTGGCTATCTTCCAGGCAGACCCTCCATCAGGCTGTTGCAATAGTCCAGGCACATGGTGATGAGGGCCTGTACCAGGGCAGAACAGTGTTAGAGGAGAGAAGGGAGTGTATTTGAGAGATGTTGCAAAGGTAGAATATATAGGACTTGGTAATCGCTTGGGTATGAGGGAGGATAGAGATAGTAAAGAATCTAGAATGGATCCTAGTTTGGGAACCTAAGGAATTGGGGGGGGAATGGTATTACCCTCCCTTCCTAGTAATAGGGAAGGTTGAGAGGTAGAGGGTTTAAAGGAAAAGATAACGAGTTCAGTTTTGGACATACTGACTTTAAGATGTCTCTAGGACATCCAGTTGGAGATGCCTACAAGGCAGTTGGAGATGAGAGCTTGGAGCTCAGCAGAGAGGTTGGGGCATGAAAAAGTAGATTTGAGCATCATCAGCACAGAGATGGTAATTTCATCCATGGGAGCTGATGAGCTCACCAGAGGGAAGAGCAGAGGCCTCGGACAGAGTCCTGAGGGACATGTTTGGTTAGAAGGTGTGATCTGGAGGAGGATCCAGCAAAGAAGACAGAAAAGAAGTGATCAGTGAGGTAGGAGGAGAACTGGGAAAGAGAGGGATGCCCTGAATACCTAGAAAGAAGAGAGTTTTGAGGAGGAGAAGGTGATCAGTGTCCAAGGTTGCTGAGAGGTTGAGGAGAAGAAGGCCATGGGATTTGGCCAGTAAGAGATCATTGGTCACTTTGGAATGATAAAGTCAGAAGCTGAATTGTCAACAGGTTCAGAAGAGAGTGAGTGGTAAGAGCTCTGTCCACTGTGCTACTTCCCAGTGGGTTTACTGCACTCCAGATTCAACCTGCACCAATGATGGGATATAATGGCCTAGAGAGACATGATCAGAGACTGCATTAGTAGTGACACACATGAGGCTTTGGAATAAGACAACCTAGTTACCTCTGCCCTGGTCAGGTCACATCTGGAGGACAGAGTTCAGTCCTAGTTATCGTGTTTGATAAAGAACATGGACAAGTGTCCAGGAAGGGCCATGAATTCATGCCATGGGAGGATCAGTTGAAGCAAATGGGTATTTTCAGCCCAGGGAAGAGAAGATATAGGGAAATAAGGATGCATTAGTTCCCCTTCACTGGAGGTCTACAAGCAGAGATGTTATGGCCATTTGTAGGGACTGGTGTTGTAAAAGAAATCCCTGTTTAGATGACCTGTAAGGTCCCTTCTTACTCTGAATCTTTAGGATGGTGTGAGATTCCATTTTTGACATGCCAACCCCAAAGAAATGAGGTCTATCTCACACTGTCTGACTGTTGCTTGCATTGGCTACCCAACTCTGCATCCTTGGGTCAGCAACATTTCTATGGCAAAGGCTTGGGTCTAATACTATTTCTCATCCATAGAACCTTAGGCCTTCTATGGTCACCCCATGCTAAGCCTGTTCATGGTGACCTTGAGAGAGGTTACTTGGGCATTTCAGATTTCTGTCATTTTTATACAGTGTGATTTTCATTCCATGCTTCTAATATTATTCATTTAAATATGGAATCAATACATTTATTTTTATTTCTGCCACAAGTCTCTTCTTTCCCCAGTCTATCCTCCATTCTGTTCCCAAAATGATTTTTCTAAAATGCAGGTCTGACCATGTCACAATCCCTTCCTGCCCTCAATCCCTGCTCAATAACCTCCAATGACTCCCTATCACCTCTAGGGTCAAATGGTGTCCAAAGCCCTTTGCAAGCTGACATCTTCCAGCCTTTCCATTTGTTCTATGCTCCAGTATGCTCTATACATACTATAATCCAGCTACACTGGTTTAATTGTTTTTTCTTACACATGGCTATCTACCCCTCTACTCTTCCAGAGATATCTCCCATGCCCAGAGTGCTGTCCTTCTTCAGTCCTGCCTTTTGGCTTCCTGGCTTCCTCAGTGTTCAGCTCAAAGCCTGCCTTTTGGCAGAGGCCTTTTCTGGTCCCCCTAATTACCAGTGACCTTCCCTCTGAGAAGATTTTCCAACCACTGCACATATCACATAGATATCTCTTACATGTCATCCCCATTAGCTAGGGAGCTCCTTGAGGGCAGGGACCATGTATTTAACTTTCTTTGTATCCCCAGCATTTGACAGTGTCTGGTGCATACATAGTAGGTGCTTAATGATTGCTTACTGACCTCCTGAATGACTTTTCTCCTGATTGTTCTTAATATGTTGGTGGCCACCAAAGCTGCAGTCGTGGATGAGTCCTAAAATGTTTTTATGTTCCCATTTGGTGAAATGCTGTGGGAGAAGAGTTTACTCATTGTGGTTTTAGCAGATGCTGGCTTTTTGGAGTTGTTCCGTTTAGCTTGAGCTGGGTTGTTAGTTGGATCTGGGCCATCAAACTTGAAGCAGGTTTTTGCCCTTATGCCCAAGTCTTTTTCAGCCTCATTCTGGATGTTGGCATTATTTTTCTTCCTTTTGTTGGTTTTAGGTAGAATTTCAGGAGTCAGTGGTGAATGAAGGCTTTCAGTAATCACTTGTTCTTCAGTTTTTCCCCCTTCAAATTTTACTTTCTTCTCAATGTTATCTAATTCAGGGGTAAGCATGACGTTATTTCTTTTGGTTGTCCTGCCCTGATCATCATCTGCTTGTTGTATGACTTGGAATTAAGGGTGCCATTGCCAAAACTGGTTCGATGGATCCCTGATTTTGTTATCATATGGTACTAATTGTCCATTAAGAAAATTTTCATCTCTAGCTCGCTTCATACACCTTAGTGATTCCCGCACTTCAGTGGTCACAACCATATGTGTGGAAAGCATTTCAAGTAAGTGGGATATTGACATTCTTGCACTGGTGATATTCTTGACTTGGTCCAGTGTATTCTGTCTTCTTGTGGTACCAGAACTTTAAGAAACTTCATGAGTTCCACTCTCCCCCTTGGCAAACTTATCATCATTTTGGTGGATAGGGCAAGGCCAGCCAGCTACCACATGACACCTTTCTATTTCTTGGGCTCCCAGGAAGATTTTGACATCCTTTTTCTCCTTGGCTGATATAGTACTTTCTCTTAAGTTTATGGGTTTTTTTTTTTTGGATACAAGTTGCAAATTCTTCAAATTCATTTATTATTCATATGCATATGTAAATTTTAGTATAGAATTTATGAAATGTATGCATCTAATTTCTTCTATTTATTTAATGTTAATATTTATTTATAAATTTCATGTAATATAACATAACAATATATTTTATTTTTATAAATTTGTATATTATTTATTTTGTATATATTTTATTAAAATTTAAATACAATTACATATTAAATGAACTTAGAATCATCATATTCTGGGAGTGATGTGTAAGTGATAACTATTATTATTATTATTATTTGATTTAGGACTATTAATGGTTACTCTCTTGGTCTAGTCCAGGGGTAAGGAACCTAAGGACTCGAGGTCACATATGGCCTTGACACCACAGATTCTCCATCCCTGATCTAGTCATCTAACCAGTTATGAATGGATCATTTTCCCCAGACTTCTCTCTCATCCCTACAAAGATAGTGTGAGAGACTTTGCTAAGCAATTGCCTAGAACCTAAATATTTTATATCTACAGTGTTTCCTTAATCTTCCAGTCTAGCAACTACATCAGAAAAGGCAATGAAGTCAATCTGGCCAACCTGTTCCTGAAACCAAGCTGCCTTTTAGAGATCACTCCTTCCCTTTCTAAATATTCACAAACTGCCCTTATGACTGTTTTAGACATTTGCCAAGCACCCAAGTCAAATTAGTCACTTGGGGTAGAAAAGGTCCCCCTTTTCCTATTTTTAGGAAATTAGGAAAACCTTGGTCTTCCTTCATTCCTGAGACACCATGTAGTTCTCCAACACCTTTCTGAATTCACAGACAGAGCCTCAGCAATTACATCTGCCAGACCCCACAGTGCTCATGATGCTCTTTGAGCCTGATGACTTCATGTTGTGGAGGCAAGATAGTGTTTTTGCTATGGTTATTTTCTCTCTTTCATTCTATTCACTGCTAACCACTTTTGTTCTGGTCTTTAGAAGTATGTTCATTCTCCTCGGAAGAAAAAACAGATCCAAAACAAGGATTGTTGCTCAGCATTCTTGCTGTTATCCATCATCAGCTTCCCAGACATTCTTCGCAACAATCCTGACCCTTCTTTGATTCTCCCAATAGAGTTAAAACACTGATTTATTTTTCATGGCTTTCCTTGTCAGCCTCATCTCATTCTAGAATTTAGTGTTCCTGGAAACATTCTTAGAGGACCATGGTACTTTTGGAGTTCATCCTTCATCACTTGTCCTCACTTTGCATCTTCTCCACTTCCTGTGTTTTCAATGGGCTCAGTTTATTTTGGCCCCTCAAAAAAGAGCCATTTGTGTGTGCCTTTAAAAATATGTCTTATTGATTTCTTTTTCCCCCATCATATTCATTTCAACTTCTCTTTCATCTTGAACCCTGTGTTATAACTGAGAAATAATTCAACAAAAGTATCTGATATAGGGACCATGTCTAACAATGTCTGTATTACTCTGCCTTAGTAATTCTATATCTCTATTTCATTGCTCTCACCGGTTTATCGAATTATCTGATCTCTCCTTAGGTTAGTTACATTTTTTATTTATGTTGTGTTCCTTGTAAATGCCATTTTCCTGGTTTTGCTTATTTGCCTCCAAATCACTTCATGTCAATCTTCCCATGTTTGCTTAATTCCTCGTGTTTATAATTTCTTACGGCACTGTAATAGTCCAGTACATTTGTATATCATAGGTTTTCCCACAGCCATTCTCCAGTTGATGGGTGCCCACATTATTTCCGGTTTTTTTTCCCATCACAAAAACTGTGGCTTTGAGCATCTTGGTAGATGTTGCACTTTCATTTCTGCCTTTGATTTCTTTGGGGGGAGGGTATAGTCTTGTGGAGTCACGGACTCAAAAAGTGAGGAAAGTTTAATCAAGTTCTTGTAAATTAACAAATTGAGATACAGAATAATTGGGCCTCTTTGGAGTTCCATGGATGACCTGTTGGCGTGCCTGTTCTTCCCCAGTTCTTTCATTACCAGCCTCTTATTTTTATCGTCCTCACCAATTTGCGCGACGTCAGGTGAAACATCAGAGCTGTTTCCATTTGCATTTCTCACTGTTGGAGATTTGGAGCATAATTTCATGTCAGTTGTAGTTTGCAACGCTTTTGAAAATTGTTCATACTCTTTGACCACTTATCTAGTGGGAAATGGCTTTTGGTATGGCTGATTTGTATCAACTCCCTCTATATTTGAGACACTAAGTTTTTATTGGTCACCCAGTAAGTGAACAAACATTTATCAATTGCTCTTTTGTTCCAGGCAATGCAATAAGTACTGGGGATACTAAGAAAGGCAAAGGACAGTCCCTGCCCTCAAGGGGTTTACATTCCAGTGGAAGAGATGATATGTCCACAACTACGTACATGCAAGATATGTACACTGTAAATGGAATGTAGCCTCAGAGGGAGTTGGTACCATACCTTATCAGGGCTTCTTAAGTTTTTTCCACTCTGGACTCCTTTTTGCACGTTGGCATTGTGTGACCTGAGGGCATGTGCAGTACAAAGTGTGCATGCTTTGTGTTCAGGACTAAGGCTACAATGAAGTTGCAGGATGCAACACCGGCAAGAGCTACCAGAAATACCTTGGATTCATTATGTATTTGATTTTTAATTAATTTTTGGTCATTGTTTGTCCAGAAACCTTTCACTGCTGCCAAATGTTTGGTGACCCCATGGGGTTGTGACCCACAGTTTGAGAAGCACTGCACCTAAAGGAATGCATTCGTAGGGAACAGGTGAATATTTGCCAATAGTGTTCTGCAATGGATCACAGATTTACCATTGTGTAATTGCTGAAGGATGCATAGGGGAAGAAAAAAAGATCCCACTGGGCTGATAGCTAATTATGGGAACACATTTGATTGGTTAGAACAAAATGCTGTCATATAGGTAGTCTTCAATAAAGTGCCTCCTGTTCATACATTGAAATCAGTCAGGATTCTCTGGAAATTATAATGACAAATAATTTCATTCAGCAACCACTAAGTAATAAACATCAGGTAAGGCATGGAACAGGGAGATATCTCGTCACTAAAGATATTTGCCCCTGTGAAACGGAGATCTAGCAGATGGAGGAATGGTTCTTGTGGATGGTGAGTTCGGCTAGATTTTCCTCTTTGCAAACGACATTGTATGGACTTCACTGAAGCCTGGAACATTGAAGAGCCTCCTCAATAACCCTAATCACTCAAAATAGTTTGGCTTCACCACCCACACGGGCAAATCCAAGTGGATGGAGATCGGCGGTTGCCCAGACTATTACAAGCAGTATGTGTGTGTAGAAGCAGGTACGTATAGATCAAGTCTCTCAGTTTCTCTGAGGTTTTGCTTCCTCATGTATAAAATAAGGTGGTTGAATTGGGAGAGGGGCCCTGAGGTCTCTTCTGATTCCGAATCCACAGAGCTTTGGTCCTAAGAGCTTTGGATGAAGAGCAAGAGTGAAAAGATGTCGTCAGTGGAATGTGTGCCAGGGAGCAAAGATGGGCTTGCCATGTGCCAGGGCAAGGGGTGGCAGAGGGGCATTCCCAGCGCTCGCTCCGTGGGCATCATCACGGTGTCAGTAGAAATCGAAGAAGGGCTCCTATATTTGGGGCGGACTCTCTGGGGCCAAATCCCAGGAGAACATGGACAAGGGCTCCACGTGAGGGGGAATCATGGGGGCCGTGAGCTGTGAACGGGAGGAAGACTGCGTGGATGAGATCACAGACTTTGGGGGATTTTCAGCTTCATAGATTTCCTCCCTTTCTCTTTTAATTTTTCTGTATTGCTTTTATTCATGCAAAGATTTTTAATTTTATGTGGTAAAAATTATCTTTTTTTCTTTATGGTTTTCTTTCTACCTTTTAAAGTGGGGAACATCCCCATAACCATGTCTGTGAAATGTAACCGATCTTTTTCTCTTCTGATATTTTTTCCTATGCTGTAATCTTTCCTTTTCATGGGGCATATGCATTTTGAACTAATTGTGGTATTTGGTATTCCTCAATGAGGACCCATGGCAGCTGGGTAATACAAGAGTTCTTATCCTGGAGTCAAGAAGACTCATATTTCTGAGTTCTAATCTGGCCTCAGACATTTACTAGCTGTGTGACCCTGGGCAAGTCGCTTAACCCTTTTTGCCTCAATTTCCTCAACTGTAGAATGAGCTGGAAAAGGAAATGGCCAAACCACTCTACTATCTGAGCCAAGAAAATGCCGAATGGGATCACAGAGAGTCAGACGTGACTGAAAGAACTAAACAACATGATGTAAAATGTCAATTTAAATCAAATTTCTATAAAACCACTTTCCTATGTTCTCAGAAGTTCTTGTCAAAATGCTGTAATTTCTGTTTTCATTTCTAGCTAACACCGGACAACTGTTTTCCTCCTTCTTCTATTATTTCTATTACTTTTGTTTCTGGCTGTTCATTTTCCTTATCTACTTTTCTGTGTTTTTTTTTTAAACCTTGACTCTAGGGTGGTTTGTCTAGGGCAGTGGTTCTCAACCTGTGGGTCGCAACCCCTTTGGGGGTCGAATGGGGTCACCTAAGACCATTGGAAAGCACATATTTCCGATGGTCTCAGGAACCGAGACACAGCTCCTCTATCTGTCTCCAGGTGGGTCTGCCCACATGCAGATATGTCCACATATGAGTTTTAAAGGATTGCAGCATTAGGAAGGTTGAGAACTACTGGTCTAGGAGTTTCCCCATGTGAATTGGGGAATGTTCCAGGTGATAGATAATTGTTATTACAATTACAGAGACATATAAAAGAGAATTGAGGACTATAAGGGACCTTATAAGCATTATATCGGGGGG
>JAQQSU010006749.1:0-13424 GCA_028627135.1 Pseudochirops cupreus | reverse complement strand
TGATTTCTCATAAAGTCATTAGCTTCCATTTGCTCCAATCTAATTTTGAAAGAATTATTCTCTTCAGTGAGTTTTTGAAATTTCTTTTCCATCTGGTCAATTCAGCTTTTTAAGGCATTCTTCTCCTCATTGGACCTCTTTTGCCATTTGAGTTAGTCTATTTTTTAAGGTGTTATTTTCTTCAGTATTTTGGGAGAGTCTCCTTTAGAAGGCTGTTTACTCACTTTTCATGATTTTCTTGCATCATTCTCATTTCTCTTCCCAATTTTTCCTCTACTTCTCTTACTTGATTTTCAAAATCCTTCTTGAGCTCCTCCATGGCCTGTAACCAACTCAAATTTTTCTTGGAAGCTTTTGATGCAGGAGTTTTGACTTTGTTGACTTCTTTTGGTTCCATGTGTTGATCCTTTTTGTCCCCCAAAATGCTTCCATTTCTTGCTCATATTGGCAGCCAATTACTTGACTTTTGAGCTCTTTGCCATGGTAGAACTCTGCTTCCAGAGTGAGAGAGCTGTGTCCCAGATTGCTGGGGTTTTCACAGTTGCCAGATTTATGAGGAGGGTACCATCTCTATAGCCACCACAAGCTCTGGCACACTGGCATTTTTCACCCCAGAACCACCACCCAAAACTACAGCCCAGATCTAAGCAGGTCAAAGCAAGAGCAGAGTTCCACCCCTCACCCTGGGGGCAGGGAATGGACCATGCTCTTCTGTCTCCCAGTTCCAACAGAGTTCCCCACTGACCTTTACTTTCTCTTTGGTGTTTATGGGTTGAGAAGTTTGGAAACCGCTGCAGCTGCTGGTGATTCACTCTCCTGAAGTCTGCTCTGGGCTGCTGGTTGGGGCCACCCCAAGTCTGGGCCCACTCGATTCATGCAGGACTGTGCTCAGCTCCCAGCCTGATGTGATAGACCCTTCCTGTCCATTTGCCAGTCTGCCTTCAGCAGGAGATTTGTTTCTCTCTGTCACTTTGTGGGTTCTATTGCTCTAAAATTTGTTTAGAGTCATATTTTACAGGTATTGGAGGTGGTTAGTGTGGGAGATCACAGAAGTTCCTGCTTTTACTATGCCATCTTGGCTCCACCCCCTGGTTTTTATCTTTGTACACTCAGTACCTAGCATAGTGCCTGGCACATAGTAGACATTTGATAAAGCCTAGTTGGTTGAACTATATTTGTACATATTCATGTAATAATGATGACAACAAATATTTATATCATGCTTTGAGGTTTGCAATGCACTTTTCATAGCTTTACAATAATACCCCACCCTACCAAAATACTTGTCCCACATACTATTGTTCCTTAATTCCTAAGATCCCTTTAATATGGGACAAAAATCTTTTTCATCCCACTGTTAGATATGAATATTAAAATGCCAGTATATTGGGGAGAAAGAGACAATGTGACAAGTCCTGGAATTGGACTCAAGACCTGGTTCAAATCTTACCTTTAACACCGGCTGTGTGACGCTGGACAAATCACTTATCCTACAACTTGGATACTGTCTTGGGCCACTCCTTGGGATTTATTTATCTACTAAGTCCTAGGTCACTGAAATCTGTGTTGATGGAGTGAATTCTTACAATGGAAATGGTGGTTGCTGTCCTTTGCTCTCAGAGGACCAAAATGAAATGGAAATAACCTGTGCTGCAAATTCCCAGATCCTTCCAGCACAGGAAACAGCATAACACATTTACATACAGGTAAAAATAGCTTATATCAGATCTATTTGGTAAGACAAGGTTTTCATAGGAGAAAAAGTAGGGGAATGTTAAGAGAAAGGCAGCATATTGACAGAAAAAGGACAAAAAGGAAGAAAAACCAGATCCACTGAGGACCAATTTTGCACATTCCACAATTTTAAGTAAAACCAACTTTATTGGCAGGTGACAGAGAGAACTATTACAACACCACATGTCCAAAACCCTAATGTACTTTGTCACACATATCTGTACTCTTGAAAAGCAAGATATTTTATACCAATAGTCTGCTTCAGTCTAAATAACTTTGAGAGGCCTGCCCCCTACTGGAATAATGAAATATTACATAACTGTGTTTTCCAAAAACTACTAACCTAGGTGCTGATGTCGTGTGTTTATGTGTATAAGAAAAGACACTTGCTGAAATTTTTGTCTAAACTTCCTCATTTGTGATCATTAGAGCATATCATTAAAAGTCACACTAGGAGTCTATGCAAAAAAAACTGTTTTCCAATGTCATTTCCTTATTACTTTAAAAATAGTCAATAATAATGACGAATACTCAAATAAGTATTTATTACTGCTCATAGTCAGATTCAACTTGAGTAAATTTCCACAGAATAATCTAGTTGCCTTTCTGTTCTCTGAATATTCTGTAAATGCCCTTGAGATTGAACTAGGGGATTTCTCAAGCAAAATGGTATTAACTATGAAATAGAACTTTTTACCTGAGATTCTCTTAAGGTTTTGCAAATATTCTTCCCCCTTTTCACCCATGGATTAGGAAAAAGTTAATGTAAATTAACCTTGAAATCCATCTTCTCAAGGAAAGCAACACTGGCAAGGCAGTGATTTTCAACTTGTCTCAGGCTATCTAAACATGGCGATTTGTTTATTTCTTCTCTATATCCTTGTGTACAGTCTTCATGTGACTGTCCTATAACATTAACTGTTTTATATTACAACCCTGAAAGAGTGAACCGAACCAGGAGAATAATTTCAACAACATTATAAAGAAAAACAACTTAGAAAGGCTTAAAGAAATTTTCTCCATGCCATGAGCATCCATCATTCCAGAGGACCCATAAAGAAGTGTGCTGCCCTTCTCCTAACAAAGGGGCGACGAGCTCAAGGTACAGAACAAAACACACATTTTCAGACTCAGACGATTTGGGAATCTGTTTTGCTTGATTATGCATATCTGTTACAAGAGTAGTCCCAGGAAAAGAAAGAAAGAAAAGGATCATTGAAGAAATTTTTTAGGTGTACAGAAGATAACAGAAGGAAGGCCAGAAAGAAATACATATAAGCAGGCATCTTTGAAGTTACATATTGAATTTATATTATAATTGGAAAGTAAGCCATACATTTTACAAATTAATAGCTTTGTGAACAACACTTTTTCAGTTCTAACTTATGTATATGGAAATGCCCATTTTATTTGAAGTTTGTTAGGATCTGAATAAAAATAAATAATTTTTTAAAAAAAGATTATAAGTCTGAAAAGAACTGAGGCCTTGTCTAAGTCATTAAGTATAACTATGCCTGGTATAGGTAGGTTCTCATAAATATTCCTTATAATGGGTAGAGGTAATTAAAGGGGGTTGAGGAAGAAAAGAATAACCCCTCCCCCCAGGCAGAATAAATATTCGAGTTGTTGAACAAATGGTCAGCATTTTAATTTTGAGGTTAGAGGCAGCTGGTGGTGTAGTAGATAATGCTCTGTGCTTGGAATCAGGAAGACTTGGATTCAGATATGGCCTCAAAGACTTACTAGCTGTGTGATCCTGGGCAAGTCACTTAATCTCTGTTTTCTCAATTGTAAAACAGGGATAATAATAGTACCTATAGGGTTGTTGTGAGGATCAAATGAGATAACATTTCTTTTTTTTTCATTGACTTGTTTATTTACTTTTAATTTACAAGATTCAGTTCCACAATCCCTTGAGTTTCAGATTTTCTCCACTCCCTTCCTGCCTCCCACAGTGGCGTGCAATCATGTATAGGATCTGCAAATACTTTCACATTGTACAATAGTCTGGTTGTATAGAAGGGTTGTAACCAATGAGTGAACAATAGGAAAAAAAGAAACAAAACCAAACATGGAAAAGAGCGATAGCATGTATTGCTTCAGTCTCCATTTAAACTCTGTTCTTTCTATATCTTCCTCTGAGACTCAGAAGGAAAAGTGATTTTCTAGTGATGTTGCATACCATCAAGACATGGAATACTATGAAGAATTACACTTAAGCATTACGATCAATGGAGCAGTTGTAATTTATCATAACTGAGAAATTACAGATAAATGCTGGCTTAAAGGATGTTAGCAGAAATGTGGATGACCAAAACAAAAGACAGGTAGGCAACATGAGAGTAAGAGATATTGGTATCCATGCAACATCAAGAGAAGTGGAAAAGTCCTTGCACACTGTGTGTACTCCAGGCGATGGTGTCATCTTGAGACTTGTAGAGTTGTCTTATATCTGTGCATCGCTGAGAAGAGTCCAGGTTATCAAGGTTGGTCATCACACATACAATGTGTCTGTGATTGTGTACACATTTTTCCTGGTTCTGCTCTTCTCACTCAACATCAATTTGTATAAGCCTCTCCAGGTAATTATGAAGTCCATTTCCTCCCCATTTCTTATAGCACAATAGTATTCCATTACATTCATATACCATAACTTGTTTAGCCATTCCCCAATTGATGGGCATACCCTATATTTCCAGTTTTTTGCCACCATACAGAGAGCTGCAATAAATATTTTTGTACATATCGGTCCTTTTCCCACTTCTATGATCTCTTTGAGATACAGCCCCAAAAGTGAGATAATAAAAAAGCACTTAGCATGGTGCTTGACACAGTTGGTACTATGCACATACTCATCCCCTCCCTCCCCCCAGGCCAGAGAAATGACATAATACTCCTGTATTATTTCAGCAGATTATCTGTCACAAATGATGTTCACCAGGTAGATGACCTATTGGAGCCTGCAAGTAGCAAAAGTCTAAATATATCTATGTCAGTCCTATTGCATCTGTTCCCTCCTTCCTCCACTCCCAGATAGCCACGAGAATTAATGTGGCTTTTCTGCCTCAGAGGGAGGGAAGTGGAGGGAGGAACTCAAGTCATTCTTTATTTTGTCTGTTATGTGACCCAAAGTTATACTTTCCTGCATTTGCCAGTTTAAAAATGGAATATTTGTCTGGCAATAAAACCTAGTAGCCAAAGGGCAAGCATAGATTTATTTATCTAAGCTGTGTGGTAATTAATAATGCATACTTTTTCTAAAGTTGCTAACCTGTTAGCAACAGGTGAGTGGGTGGGTTATAGAAGTACCTAGCTGGGCCACACAGCAGAGGTAAATTCTAAAGGCTCTGCCTACATCTGAATTATAGAAGAGAAAGTATTTGAACAAGGTTCCGGCTGAGATCAGTGCTGGCACAATTTTTCAAAACTCAAGCCAGTTCATCTTTGTGAGGCCCATGATGCAGGGTATGGAAGAGTGGGGGTAAAGGACTAAGGTGGGGTTCTGGAGGACTTTGGCATCTCAGCCAAAGCCTGGTTTTCCTCCTTCCTTCCATCAGTCTTCTTGCCCTTTAGTTCTGGATATTGATCCTCTGGGAGAAGTAGCCAGGATTTCCTGTAGCATACCTATGTATATATCCCCACCACACCCCCAGGTTTCTGAGTATGGGTCCATGAGCTGGGCTTATACAGAATACATACTAGACACAGGAGATCATGGTAATGATAACATGGCCTAAAGATCTGACCTAGAGCTACATGTCTGATCCTCCACAAATGAGCACTGTTCTTCAGTCTCTTAACCTATAAAAAGAGAGCCTAACTCCCACTTTAAATTCTATTATCCCAAGTTAAAAGGACAGCATGAGTACTTTGAGCACCTAAAGGGCAGAAGATAGGAGATGTCAGGAAGGAGGATAAAAGGGTAGGTGTGTGGAGAGAGAGAGGTATAGGTGCATCAAAGGCAAATTTCACTTACTTTCAAATTCTTTTTAAATTTTGCATAAAATTTTCACCCCCTATTCCCCTGAGAAAGGATTCAACAGCAAAGCTACCATTTAACTATAGCCAGGTCCCTCCTCTCCTCTTTCACAGTTCCCTTGATTAAAGAGTTTAGGCATGAGACATAGAGACAAATCAGACAAGAGGAGAGCTGGGTCCATTAGGGTTGCTTCATAGAGACAGCCCAGAATGAGATTTGTTCTGCAAACAGAAGGTGTGTATAGGGCTATTGTATGCTATGAACAATTGTGTACATATCCAGATTAGTGAAAATTATGGTAATTTTAGGAGCAATAACCAAGTACCTCTCTTTTCTTCACTACTTAGAGGAATCTACAGTGTCATCCACACAATAACTCTCTCCAATGGAGTAGACCTCAACCTGTCCATGACTGCCCATTCTGCATGGCCCTTATCCATCTCCTCATATGACACCATCGCTTGGAGTACACACAGTGTGCAAGGACTTTTCCACTTCTCTTGATGTTGCATGGATACCAAGAAAGCACATACATTTTCCCTGTTTTATCTCTTACTCTCATGTTGCCTACCTGTCTTTTGTTTTGGTCATCCATATTTCTGTTAACATCCTTTAAGCCAGCATTTATCTGTAATTTCTCATTTATGATAAGTTACAACTGCTCCATTGATCTTTTTGGTAATGCTTAAGTATAATTCTTCATAGTATTCCATGTGTTGATGGTATGCAACATCACTAGAAAATCACTTTTCCTTCTGGGAAGAATTGACCAGTACTAGACAGCAGCTTATGATGTAACAAGCACTGTTGGGTATCCTCAAAGGTTCTCCTGAATTGCTTCATGTGAACCATTTGTCTTGAGTACTTTTCCAATGATACTTCTAGGGCAACAAGAGAAAACTTTTCTTCTAAAGTCTAATTGCCTCACTGGGTGGTGTAGTTAGCCTCTATCTTGATCTAGATCACAGGAAAACCTAGTCAATGGATATTCTCATGTTCACCCTGGTATTTGGCATTCTTCCCAATACTCATCCTATATAAGAACACACTCAGGTGAGGTTACTAAGCTCCCTATGATTTCCAAACAGCTATTGATTCTATCCCTGACCCCATCTGTTTATCAGTAACAGCTGCACACAATATTAGCCTAAGGGGGTATTTATCCAGTCAGAATCTTTGCTATTTAGGCCCCAGGCATGGGGAAAATTCCATTATCCTCCTACAGTAAGTCTTGCAGTAAGGAAATGTAATCTTGTCTCTATTCATTGCCAAAGAATCAAGGAAAGGCAAAAGATCAAAATAGATAATAAAATCACTTTCCCAGGCCCTGACTACCCTGACATCCTATAAATGTTCTGCAAACCCAGGAGTTAAGAAAGACACACTTCAGTGTTCTACACCCAAGCTTTCTATCTGTCCCTCCCACCAGGAATGAGCAGCCACCCCCAAGTGCTGTTCCAGTCATCTTTCTTGAGGAACAAAGTCTAGTCAAATGAGAAGGGCAACTCAGCTGTCATAACTTCATAGATTTAGAGCTGGAAGTAAACTTGGAGAGCATATAATCCCAGGATTCTTAACATTTTTTATGTGTCATGGATCTTTTTGGCAATCTGGGGAAGTCTGTAGACTCCTCAGAAAGTTTTTAAATAATTGAAGGAAATGCTAAACTTTAACTAAAAGTGAGGGAAAATAAAGATATAGATAGATTTCCCATCCAAGTTCACCAATCACCTGAAATCTATACATCAACCTCTTGTGGGTCCAAGAACTCCGGGTTAAGAACCCCTACCTGTTTTATGAAACTGATACCCCCAGGGCTTATGATTTAGACCTTATGTAACAACTGGGACACAAAACCAACTCAACTGATTCCAAATCCAGTATTCCTTCCCATGCATCATGCTCCCTCCCTGACAAACTCTCACAAAATAAAACCATCATATGCTCTAGTCCAATAGGTACTGTATCATTCGACTTGCATAAAGTCTGTTCCTATAGCTGATACATTGGTTAGAATAGAGGAAAGGGAGAAGCTCATAGATGCCTAAATTGAAGGATGTAGACACTGGCATGTAAGAACTCAGTCCCTACTGCCATCCTTTACCCTCCCCTCGTCTTTCTTCCTCTCTGTGTTCTTTCATGTCTCGGTGGTACCAGCCACCTTTGCTAGCTTGTCTCTCATTTCTACCTCCAGCTGGTCTTTTGCTTCTTGTGAAGTGTTCACTTAACGGACATGTCCACTCCCAGAAGCTTCATGAGTGGGATCAACTTATGTCATCAGCTGAGGCAAGGAGCCTATACTCATCAACTTGGAAATAAATGATACCTTGTATAACAATAAACACATGGAGTCCATGGCCTTTATCCCTTTCTCTACTCCAGCAGTCTCTGTTACAGAGCTATACACAGAGGCACTTTTTTTCTTTTAAAAAAAAATAAACTGTATTGATTTTTTTGTGGTTATATCACCTACATGTATTTCCAAATGCAAATGCCTTCTCTTTCCCTCTACCAGAATCAGGAAGACCTGAGTTTTAATTTAGCCTCAGACACTCACTAACTGTATCACCCTGGGTCAGTAACTTAGTTTGACCTCAATTTCTTCATCTATACATTGAGGGTAAGAGGCCACCAACCTCCTCTCCCCCACCACCCCAGGTTGTTAAGAGAATAAAATGAGATAACATTTGTAAAGTGCTTTGCAAACCTTAAACTGCTATATAAATGCTTACTATCACTAGAGAATGAAGAAGATTAAGGAGAATAAAAAAAGAGTTGGTAGAAAACCATCCAGCAAAATTGAACACAAGTTTTCCAGTGTAAAGCTATTATTCTTAGTTCATTTTGAATGTTTCTCATGGTGTAAACTCTATACAACTTAGTCTAACATTATGCTCAGTTAACATGACGAAGGCAGTAAATGACTGTAACTCTTCTAACCTTTCTCTATTTCAGTCAAATGTAAGTTACTTGAAGGTAGGGATTGTCTCACATTTGTACTTGTATCGCTTCCCTCTAGCACAGCACCTGGCACATGGGGCAGACCCTCAGGACAGACCTGCTGATGAATTTCACACTCCTTCCTGTTGCTTGTCTTCTTGTGGTGTAATGGGTAGAATGCTGAACCTGAACTTGAAAAACTTGGATTTAAATCCCTCCTAGGCATGCTTGGGTGTGAACAGAGAAGCTTTGGTCACCTGATCATTTAACTAATGAAGCTGGAGGTTAGGTGAGGTGACCTTTGAGGCCACTTCCAGATCTACGAGCCATTACACTTTCCCAGCACCATATTTTTAGAGGTGGCGCAAAATTAGAGTCTTGGACCTAAAGTCAGAAAGACAAGTTCAAATCCAGCCTCAGATACTAGTGTGACCCTGGACAAATCACCTCTGTCTGCTTCTGGGGTCTCATCCAGTGGGGATAATAACAATGCTAAATTCCTAGGGCTGTTGAGAAGATAAAATGAGATGACGTTTGCAAAGCACTTTGCCAACCTTAAAATTCTGTATAAATATTATTATTATTATTCTCACCTGTAAATTGGAGATAAGAATACCTGTAGAACCATGGAATTGTTTTGAGGAAGAACAGATAGAGAAGCTATCTCAGACTCACAAAGAGTGGGTTTAAGTCTCATCTCTGAGGTGTACCAGTTGTGTGACCCTGGACAAGTCCCTTAACCTTCCAAGGTCCCATGGAGATCTCTAAGAATATAAATTCCAAAGCAGTTTTTGATCCGCATTGGAAAAGAGAGTTTCTTCACCAGGAGTTTTCTATGGCAATGGAACCATTCCTGGTCTCTCCACTTAATTTTAGGATTCTTACAGACATGTGGCATATCAACCATGATTGAATTTTTTATATTATTTATTTTATTTTTAATTCTATTTATTTATTTAAATTAATTAATTTAATAATAAAACAAGCTCTCCCATAACATAGTATAACAAAAAAAGATGATTGCACATGAAACTGAAAATCTATTATGCACAACTTGCTATTCCTTTTAAATATATAATAAAGTTATCCTGTAAATTTCTTTTTTTCCCCTTTTTTCTTCCCTCCCCCGCCCTACAGATGGCTACCATTAAACACAAATGTGTGTGTGTGTGTGTGTGTGTGTGTGTGTGTGTGTGCAAAGTCATTCTATACATCTGTTTATTAGTTCTTTCTCTGGATGCAGCTAGTGTCTTCCTTCATATGTCCTCTCTAGTTAATTTGGGTATTTATTAAATGAAACCAGTATCCTCTGACTTCTGTATGCATAAATTTCCTGAAATATCTTTCCTGGTTCTAAGCGCTAGCACCTTGCTAAGTGTTCATGAGCTAAGCTTCTAATCCTCATCAGCACACCCTGGATTCTTCTTCCTTGAGTCCAGCCCTCAATGTCTCTAAAAATTCCCAGTATTCTTTATAATTCTCTCTCAGTGTCACCAACTTATAGAAGATGTATAGTTCTATCATCTGCCTGACACATTAGCATGTTAAAAAGCTTAATTCAATTCACACAAACTGTTCAAGTATGATCTTTTCCCTTGGAGCATTAACATTCTTAACATTCATATTTCCATTTTATAACAGTTACCTCACCAGTCTGAAGTCCCCAATCAATTCAGTTATTTTTGCAGAGGGATTGCTGCCAAGTGCTGAGTGACTCAAGAACCTTGAAGTTTAATCCTGCTCTTCCAAACACCATATTTTACCATTTGCCTCATGAATCAAGCTGTGAAACTTGATGAAGTCATCTAGCTTGCTTGACTCCACCTCCAACTTCAAGCCGGATAACAGTGAGATTCCTTTAGACAGATGAAAATTAATCTTATTTTTAAAGGCCTCCAGCATAGAATTATGGGGGCAGCAGAACAAGGGCTGGAGTTGTACTTGGAAGAGATCTGAGTCTGAATCATGCCTCAACAATTTTACTAGCTGTGTGACTATGGAAGAACCATTGTACCTTTGACAGCCTCTATTTCTTTATCTGTAAATAGGGGGGAAATACCTATACTAGTTATCTCTCAAGGCTATAGTCAGGAACCAAGGAGATAATGTATGCACACTGTTCTGTAAACCTTGAGACACTATTTAAATGTAAGGTATTATTGTTATTTATCTGATAAATGATGAATGTTCAGTTGTTTGGCCATGTCCAATTTTTTGTGACCCCCATCTGGGGTTTTCTTGACAAAGATACTAGAGTAGTTTGACATTTCCTTCTCCAGCTCATTTTACAGCTGAGGAAACTGAGACAAGCAGGATTGATTTGTCCCCAGTCACACAGCTAACAAGTGCCTGAGGCCAAATTTGAACTCAGGAAGATGAGTTTTCCTGACTCCAGGTCTGGGTTTCTTTCCATATGTCACATAGCTGCCCATAGCTAACATTTATCTGAGGCTCTCTGCATATGTAGCAATGCATACTGGCAAGTTGTGAGAAGTAGGAGAGCAGAGCTCTTAGTCATTTTACTTCATGACACCTTTTGTAGGCTTGAGGAGTGACTTTCTTTCTAGCTACTCCCTCTATCCTCCTCTCCCATTTCTGGAAGAGTAGTTTCTTTTCAAACCAACAGCAAGGAAAGGGAAATGCCGGATGCTTGACTTGCTGACAATCAGCTAGTTTCCTGCAATGTTACTGACTCACTTGCTACCCAGAGATGGTAGATGTATTCTTTCTGCTCTGGGAAGTCATTAAAATAAATCAATAAAATAAACTTGAAATATTAAAAAAAATCACCCACAGTCAATAATTCTCTCCCACCTTTGAATGTGAGCCCCCAGCCAGAAATCTCATTGTGGCAAATCCAATGATTTTACATTTCTATTCCCTCCAGGGTGTTGCATCAAGTAATAACATATTATCAACTTTATCTAAGGGCAAAAATTGGTTATATGAATTTGGAAGTTATCTGCTTAGACATAAAAAGTGAACCAGTAAATCAATGAAATGAGAGAAACAGAGACAGACAGAGAGAATGAAGAGAAAGTGATAGAGAGACAGAGAAGAGGGCCAAATACATAACTTTGGGGAAATCCATATTTGGTAGGTAGGAAACAGATTACAATTCACTAAAGGAGGCTAAGAAAGAATATTCTATCAGGTAGAAGAAAATCATGAAAGAGTAATGTCATAGAATACAATAGAGGAAGTGGGGGGTGTCTAAAGCAGTAGAGAAGTCATTGGTGACCTTGGAGAATGAAGTTTGAGTAAAGTGGTAGGGTCAGAATCTAGACTGTAAGAATCTGGAAAATCAGTGTCCATGATTTTCTAGAAGTTGGGCTGTGAAAAGAAGGGATATAGAACTTGTGATGAGGGTAGAATCCCCTCCACCCCCACCAGAAAAAGGAGAATTTTGTTTTTAAAGATATGGAAGACCAGGGTACATTTGTAGACAGTGGGGAAGATCCAATGATAAGAAGAAATAGGATATGAGAGCAAGAGTTAATGTTTAAAGGAATATTGTCTTGGAGGAGGTAAGGGGGAATGGAATCAGGATCACTAGGAAAGGGATGAACCTTGACAAGGAGAAGCACCATCTTTTTCAGAAACTAGAACAAAGGTAGAGAACAGTAGGGTAGAGAGTTAAAGGAAAAGAATAAACTTAATATTAGGAGCCTGTAATATCTTTTTTTTTTTAAAGCAGAATATGAACTCACTGTTGAGAGGTATTAAGTGAGGGGAGCAGAACAGGAGGCTTGAAGAGAGAAGTGTTTTGGAATAGGAACTTTAAGGAATGTAATAAGGTATCATCAGGGAATAAGAAAAGAACTGATATGAGGCAGTGAGAATCCAGTTAAAAATACATGATAAAAGAATGCATGACTTGCTTTAGTAACATTCATCAAGATAAGAATAGGAGCGGAGAAGGCAGATAGTGGGAATGATCCAGGGTTAGGGTTTGAAAATTTGTAATCGACAACACAACAAGGAGACAAAAGATCCTTGGATAGAAGATCATATGTAACTGAACTCATTAACCCTATGGTCAAGACTCATCAACCATATGGCTGATCAACCATACAATTAAGATTGTAAAGGAAAGAACGTAAAGCTAGAGCAGATGTGATGAATTGGGAGAACAGGTATGTGGAAAGATTAGATGGAGATTGTGGTGAGGATGAAGAATGCTTAAGGCGATTATAGATGACAGAGATGGAAAGATAGGAGATAATAAAGAATAATTTCCTTGGTTACAGGACAGTTTTTTCTTTTTTTTTAAATTTTGTATTTGCATAGCACCTTGCATTTGATAGGTGCCTAATAAATGTTTGTTGAATTGTACATGATGATGAGATCTAAATGTAACAAGGTGGTACAATGTACAGACTACTTGGACCTGGAGTTAGGAAGATTTGAGTTCAAATCCAGTCTCAGATAACTTACTAGCTATGTGACCTTAGGCAAGTCCTTTAACCTCTATTCGTCACAGTCACACAACTGTAAAATGGAGATGATAATAGCACCTACCTTCCAGGATTGTTTCGAGGAGCCAATGAGATAATATTTGTAAAGTGATTAGCACAGTGACTGAAACAGAAAGAGAGCTATATAAATTCTGGCCATCATCATCATTATTAAAGATATGCCCATCCCTCAACATTAGAAAGGTACAAAGTAAAGTGATATGTGAGATTTGAGGGAGAGTGTCATTACTGGCAGGGAAGAATCAAATAATGCTTTATAGAGAAAGTGACATTTGAGTAAGGCTTTAAAGGAG
>JAQQSU010006748.1:0-13424 GCA_028627135.1 Pseudochirops cupreus | reverse complement strand
CCCCCCCCCCCCCCCCCCCCCGTTGCTTGAAGGGATCTATTTCTACATTTCTGACCTTCATCATTTCCCAAATCTGAAAAATCAAGTCATTGGCATTAAATAATGGTCTGACTTTAGAAGGCTCAGGATTCCTCCTTCTCAGAAGTCTTCAAGGAGAAGCCACATGGTCAGGTGCCAGCTATGTTATTGCGACAATTCCCTTCATGAATGGGTGAGCCTACGCTTGTGGGGTTCCTTTTCAACTCCTGAACTCTGAGATTTTGTATTCTGTATCAAAAATCCTTCTAAAGTAGCAGTGTGAGTAAATGAGAAATCTCAGAATTCAAGTGTGATCTTTTGCACCCTAGTTGAAGTGGGTATTTTTACTTTTTCTACACCACACTCCTTCTCTGTGAAGAGAAGGATTGTTTGTGGGTGGGGGTGTGGGGAAAACACATGTTAAATTTCTAAGCAGATAATGTTTACCCATTAAGCATCACTCATGGGTCCATAGAACAGCTTCTTGACAGAGTAACAAATATAAAAACATTTTGTCTGATTCAATATCTCAGTTTCAGAGCTTGTTTTCTATGAAAGGAGGACAAGTATGTACTTCTGGGTGGAGAAAGAAATTGGATTTATATATTATATATACACATATATATACACACATATATGTATATATACATACACCTATATGTAGCATATATATGGATACACACACACACACACATATATCACCAAGAAATATGATATGGTTCTCGCTCAAGAAGTTTACACTTTGGTTTAGGAGATAAGATGAATTAGTAACAGAAAACTGTGGCATCTATAATGGCCTTTTACCATGCAAACAAGGCAGAGTTATGGAAAGACAAAGTATGGGGTAGAAAGGGGTGATCTCTGTTGCTCCTTCTAAGTCTGAGATTCTTGAGTTCCCTTTCTTAGCTTGTAGGTCCTTGGCTTCTGATTGATGCATTAAGGAAAATGTTGTCCATGGGTCCACCTCAGGTGTCTTCCCTTAAAACTCCACACTCTCTTCCTTTGCAATCACATGGGACCATTTGACCTCTGCGATACCTTCTTCACTTCAGAAAGGTGAAGCAATCAGATAACTAGTTTATGTCAATAGTGGACTTTTCCCCCAGGTCTCCTTGACTCCAAGATTACTACTGTATCTCCTATAACAGACTCCTGTCATCAAGATGAATCTGTGAGTTCAGCTTAGATGTAGGTTTTCCTTTTTCTTCTCAGACCTGGTTTCAGTATATGTATGGAGAAGTTATCCATCTACATAAAAGATACGTTTCTCTTCCATCAAATCACCAAGGGGTGGAGTGAAAAAGAAACAAAAATGAACATACCCAAAGACTGATACTGTCCTACAATCTATCATGATGTTTTAAGCGGGGGGGACTGACACAATATGGGTCTTAAACTCCCAAATTAAGGCTCAATTTCCAAGACTCTTCATTCACATGTGCACATGAGCACACACACACACACCTCACTCCTGTGTTACTTGGAGTACAGTGGTGACTTCAGTAATAATGGATAATTTTTTAAGACGTTAGAATTTTAGAGCACAAATGTGAATTCTGTATTAGCCATGTTGAGTATGGGGCACAGTGTTGCATCCAGAAACAGAAATGGGTACAAAATTGTACTGTGCTCTTTACTCTCCCTGTAACTGAGGGCAAATCACTTAACCTCAGTTCCTCGTCTGTGAAATCAGGGAGTTAGATGAGACCAGGAAATTCTCTTCTGCTCTGAATCTGTGATCTTCTAATCCTTGGGCCTTAAAGGGCAGCCTGAAGAAAATGTGTCTTTGTTCTGAAGTGGGAGAAAAGAATAAATGCCATAAAGAGGTTCTTCTGTGTCTTTCCCTCTTCTTTCCCAGACCCAACTCAGCCACCTTCATCACTAGTTGGACTAAGACAGATTAGGAAATCAATTTTCTGCCATGTAGTAATTTCCATCTTCTTATCTCGAAAGGTTAAATGAAGACATATAACATGAGATTCATTCCATAAAGCTTAAAACCTCCTGACCATTTTTTTTTTCTACTCTGATTTGTGGATGTATGACACCAATGCAATATTCACAGCACCCACAGCGGCTATGAATATACTGCTCTAATTGTGAATCACAAAATGTAATAGGCTCTCCTTATGTAGGATAGAATCAAAGCATTTATTCAATACCAGAAACCCAAATCCCAAAACCAGAAAGCCAAATTTGTCACAGTGACCATGAAGTCGGTACGCATAAGCAATGCAGCAAAGACCAACATTCCCAAACTTTCCCTCTGTCAGGCCTTCAAAATAAAATAGGCTCCCTTAAGCAAGCATGCACCTCTCTCACTCTTACAAGCTGCTCAGCCTCCAGGCTGCTTGCTCCCAGCAGTTCTGGCTCTTTCTCAGCCTGTGCTCAGCTTTTTATTCTAGGTGTTAGCTCCTCCCTGTTCAGTCCCTTCCTTTTGCATCAGCAAGTTCCTCCTACTGTGGGTTTCACAAATTCTGTTTCTTAACAAAGACTTGAATATCATCAAAGGCAAAGCTAAACTAAAACAAGGTGCTAAGTACTTGTTTGCTTACAATTACAAGAGGCAGAGCAGACCTTCAAATCCCCATTCCCATTACAGGAGAGGCTCAGATTTACTTTCTATTCAGTCTTGCTGATTGTACAGCTGTGCCTTCAGGGAGACATGATCTTGCCTGACTTCTAATGCCAAGGCTTTCCTCAGACACATCATCTGTATTCCATCCTTGTGATTAGGAAGAAAGTGCCCCAAATATCATCTACTCTTACCTTCCACAAGTATACAGTTTTCATTCAAAAATAAAATTTGTCACTCAATTTTGAAGATGTGTATGTGTGGTATGTTTTTTTTTTTAAATATATCAACTCCCCCAGTATATTATACCATGTGTAAAACCTAATGAGAGAGAAATAAAAACATGTAATGCCTGACTGAAAAAGTATCATAGGTTAGCCATTTGAGGATCACAAATTAAGCCTATTGTTATCCACAATAGAAAGAATGAGATCAGCTTTGATGTCAACATCACAAAGTGGGGGGAAGGGAGGAATAAAATTAGTATGGGTCTCAGTAGCTCTTTTTTAGTCCATGTATCCAAAGGAAATCATTCAACAACATATATGGTAAGCCAGTGATCATTCATATGCTAGATAGCTGGGTAACCCAGGGAACAGAGCACCAAAACTGTAGTCACGAATATCTGAGTTCAAGTGTACAGTCTTGTTGGATGTGGAACCTTGGGCAAAGTATATGACCTCTGGTTTCCCCAGTTTTCTTCAACTGCAAAATGAGACTAGTAATACTAGATCCTACCTCCCAGGGTTGTTGGGAGTATCAAATAAGATAATATTTATGTCACATTGGCTGGAACAGAGTAGGCACTGTATGAAACCTCCTAGGTATTACAATAATAATAATTATTATCTTTTTTTTTCTTTTTTGAGGAGTGAAATAAGTGCTGAATAATGACTGATAAAGCCTTTGTTATGTTAAGGGTTGGAATCGAATCTGACGGGACCTTCGCGATATATGCATTGCCCTTGGTCCTGGATTGGGAGATGTTAAGGCAGAGAGAATGGTGGGAGGGTCAAATGAACCAAAGCTGTTGTGGTTTGTCCTTTATCTCCTAGCCCACTGAGTCCCAAAGCTTGGGGTTGGAGGGTGCATAGTTTATATAGTCTTCTTCAATACTTCACATATATGTAGTTTCACAATTTGGGTAACTGCTCTACCAATAGAGATTGGAGGTCCCTCCTCTCCTTATTAGACTGCCTTTATGGATTGCCTAATGATTAACAAATAACACATCAGCTCCATTCAGAACTCCTTTCCATCATGAGATTCCAGGAAAGTAGTTTGATCCTTGCTAAGTTTAGAGGGCCTCAAGGTTAAAGAGGTTGAAGCAATGGGGGAAAGTTAAAGTGACACATAGGCACAATGTAAGAAACACAAATTCCTTACAATGAGTCATTCCAAAGAGGAATGGCCTTTCTCAGTGTTATCTGAGAGGCCTCTCTCTGAGAGCTCTGCCAGCTGAGATTGGCAACTCATAGACATCTGGCCTGTTCCAGGTTTGTACTCCAATCACTGGCATCTTGGATGTGTGTTGAATCTGCTGCCTTTCTGGCCTACCTTCAAGATCTGAGAATCACTTCCAATAAACTGGGAGGCTTAGGCAGGGGTCTTAGCCAGAGATTTCAGGGTCTAATAGACCCAGAGGTGAAACCTCTGAGATAATTTTACATATGTAGGAGAAAACTGATGTCAAAGAGCTTAAACTGAATTGCTCTTGGTACTAAGTGACAGTGGTATTTGAACTAGATATATTTGATTCCAGAGTCCGTGGTTTCCCTATTATTGCTATCAGAATATTAATGTTCCATAAAATTAGTTAAAGTACTAATTTCTTAGTAGACTGCAAATTGTATAATTACCCCCCTTCTCCTCTCTGATACTGCCATGTGGGCCATGATGCAGGCTTTGATCACCTCATGCCTGATTTATGCAAGAGCCTACTGGGGAGTCTGGCTGCCTTAAGTCTCTCCTCACTCTCACCAGCCCATCCTCCACTAAACAATGTAAGATTCCTAAAATGCAGGTCTGACCATCTCACTCCCCTGCTGAATAAATTTCAGTGGCTCCTTATGACCTCTGAAATATAATATAAATCTTCTTAGCACAGTGCCTAGTACATAGCATGTAAAATATAAATGTTAGCTGTTGTTGTGTTGTTGTCATTGTAAGAGACTTGTCCAGGGTCCCACAACTGGTTAAGTACTAAAGTCTGGTTTCAAACTCAGGCCTTCTTCTTCCATAACCAGCAATATAATAACCCAGCTGCCAGCCTTTCACATTTCTCTCTCCCCCTATATTGTGACTTATACCAAAGATAAACAAATTACAATAATAATAGACCACCAATATATTTTCCACATAATGATGCAATGACAACATTTGCCACTCCATCCCTCGATGGACTGTAACTATCTATTCTCCTACATCAAGGTTAATCATTAACATCTCTCACTTCATCTTCTTTTTTTTGGTGTGTGTGTGAATTCTTTCAAGTTCTATTTTGCCCTCTGGATCTAAAATATCTGAGCAATTTTCCTTGAGAATTTCTTGAAGGATGATTTCTAGGTTCTTTTTTTGGTGATGTCTTTCAGGTAGTCCAGTAATTTTTAAACTGTCTCTCCTGGATCTACTTTCCAGGTCAGTGGTTTTTCACGGAGATATTTCACATTGCCTTCTATTTTTTCATTTGTTTGGATCTGTTTAATAGTATTTTGATTTCTCATAAAGTCATTTGCTTCCATTTGCTCCACCCTAATTCTGAAGGAATTATTCTCTTCAGTGAGCTTTTGAGATTCTTTTTCCATCAGGCAAATTAGACTTTTTAAGGCATTCTTCTCCTTATTGGCTTTTTGGGCCTCCTTTGCCATTTGAGTTAGTCTATTTTTTAAGGTGTTATTTTCTTCAGTCAGGTTGTTGACTCTCTTTTCATGATTTTCTTGCATCATTCTCATTTCTCTCCCCAGTTTTTCCTCCATTCCTCTTATTTGATTTTTAAAATCCTTTTAAAGCTCTTCTGTGGCCTCTATCCAGTTTGAATTTTTCTTGGAAGCTTTTGGTGTGGGAGTTCTGGCTGTGTTGTCTACCTCTCATTCCATGCTTTGATCATTTTTGTCCCCAAAAAAGGAATCTAAGGTTTGATTGCTGGGCTTGCTTTGCTTCCTTTGCCTGCTCATGTTGCCAGTCAATTACTTGGCTTTTGGACTCAGTACTAAAATTCTTCTTTCAGAGGGAAGAGCTCTGTCCCAAATTGCTGGGGTTTTCGCAGCTGCCAGAGCTATTACGAGGCTGTCATTTTTTGCAGCCCCCACCATCTTTGGTTCACTGAAAACACACCTGAGGACCACCACCCAAGACTGTGATCTAATCCAGGCAGCTCAAGAAAAGAGCACTTAACCTCTGAATGATCCTTTGGCCCCCCTGCAATCTGCAAGCCAGAAGCTTCTGAAGCAGCCATGTGGAGGTGGCTTCAGACTGCTTCTAGCTCTGGAGGCAGTTTGGCCAGACCATCTCCCCCAAATTTAGCTGAGTTCCACTGACCTTCTTCCTTTGTCCTTGGCTCTTGTGGGTTGGTATTTTTGGAAATCACCACAGGTGCTGATGATCCACTCTCCTGAAAGCTCCAGCTGCAGCGTCCCCTGGACTCCATGGGGCTGAAACCACATGGGGCTGGGCTCTTCTTCCAGCACTGGGATGACTGCCTGCCAGGCTGCCTTCAGTGGGAGGTTTGTTATTCTGTCATTTTTGTGGATCCTGGAGCTCTAAAATTTGTTAAGGGTAACATTTTATAGCTATTTGGGGTGGTACTGGGGGAAGCTCATGGAGTTCTCCTGTTTCTATGCCTCTATCTTGACTCCACCCTCCACTTCATCTTCTTTTAATGGTTTTTACCATCTGTATTCTTTTATGTATTGTGCATGATAATTTTTTGAGCTTTCCTACCTCACTCCTCATCAGTTCTTATAATTCTTCAACAGTTTGGGGGCAATTACATATACTAGCCATTTTTTACACCAAAATATCTTTCCATTTATCTGTGGAATATTTTCGATCAATTGGGACCCTATTTTTCTCCCCAGTTCTTTGCCACCATTCAAAATGCTGATAAGAATTGTTAAATATGTCTGTAAACTTTCATTTTAGCTTTGATCTCCTTGGAGTGCATGCCCCAAACTATGATCCCTGGTTCAAAGGAAATAGATAACTTAATGACTTGTCACACTTAGCAAATCCTTTTCCAGAATAATTGGACCATTCTCAGTGCCACTAGCGATGAAAATGTCCTTTCTCACAGTTCTCTAATATTGACTCCCATTTTTGACAATGGTTTCTTCCTAGTGTGTTGGGTCTTGATGGCTACTTAGTATGGCCGATGGGGAGAGTCATCTGCTGGCAACCCTTCAAGGCTGACTTATCAGTTGTCTGTTTCAAAATTGATACAATTAGAAGTTCAGTTACTTTTTTTTTTTAAAGGAAATCTCTATTTCCTGTTCTCTTTCTTTATTAGTGTTACATGCAGTATTGCCTTTGAGCTGTTAGGCAGATGTAGCAGCCTAAATACCCCTAGCAGGAAGTTTATTGAAAATCAACACAAATCAAAGTCCATTATGAGTTCAGTGTCCCCGAAGAAACAATTAAGCCATGGTGCCAGCTTGGGAGACCCCTGGAGACTAAATCAAGAGCGGGAGATGGAAGCCATTACTACTAGTTGTCAAACCATGATTGGAACCAATGAGAACAAATTTCCTTTATGTTCTTGCTCATATATGTATATGAATACAACATACTTTTGCATAGAAAATGTTGTAGTTGCCATAATCCACATGGGTTCAGAGAGAATGTCTCCTTGAGGGAAGAGGAAGTTGTGTTTTTGTCTTTATATCACCAGGCCCAAGGCTCATGCTTGGCCTGTAGTAGGCACTACATAATTGATTCTTGAATCAAATAAAATTGAATAGATTGAATCAGAGCCCTAAGGATAGGTCCTCTGGGAAATGAAGGGGGAAAATCAGTCACTCTGTAATGGGTATTGATCCATGGGCATCTGTGTAATGGGGCCTACGTTCCCACTGAGTTTGTACTCTACGTTCATCTACTTTTTTGTGCAAGTTAGGGAGTATAGCACGGAAAAAAGGCCTTCCATTTAAGGAATCAGCAAAGTGTAGCTGCTTATTTCCAAGGTACATGACCAATGGGAGGAGCGAGGAACATGGCCTAAGGTCGGGGCCTGACTGATGTTACATTCAACTCAACTCCACAAGCCCATTGTGACAGCTACTATTCAAGCAAGAGACTAGGGAAAGAGAAATGACAATTAAATAATCTGTACCCTCAAAGAGTTTACAGTGGTGGTGGGGGAGTCCAGTTCTATACTCTATAGAGCAGAGAAGTCCAATGCAAGGTAAAGTGGAGCCATAAGCCCTAACAAAGAAAACTACTCATCTACTCAAGAGTCTTGAAAAGCTGATAGGTCTGCTTTGTCAATAGGAGCTGAGGACACGTGGAATTTCCCACATTGTGTGCGTGAGCATATGTGTGCACATACAGTTGTGTACATACATGTGTACACACATATGTTTGTTATTATATACAAATATGAAGTTTTGCCTGAATAGAGGTATATGTATTTACATAAGCATAGACATGTACATATGTACATTGTTGTTGGTCTTTCCTTTTCAAAGAGGACCTTTGACATCCTGGACTGATATCTCGACTCATGATTAAATTAGATTTAAGAGAGGCAAAGATGAACAAAGTCATCAGCTTCACACTCTCTTCCAGAATCATTGAAACCCAGTGGCAGGATAAAAGCTAAGACAACTAACAATGGCCTGGGATGCAGTCACTGACCTTAGCCTCTTCAGTGTCTGACCAAGCTCTAAGCACTCCACAGCAACCATTTCATCTGTCTTCATGGCGCTTGGAACACATTGTTCTCATCCACTCAATTGGCTGGAGGAAGGACTTGGGGTAGGAATCTTCCTAACTCATTGATGGGTTTGAGGGCTTTTGATTACTCTGAACCTGATTTAGTCCATTTACTGAGATGGATTGGAGATGTGGCTACTCTGCCTGCTATGACTTCTTAGAGCCACAGGTGAGAAATGAGTGAAAGGTGGATACCAAAGGTGGCTAAGCTGCCCTCAAAAGAGTTTGGCAAGCCCTCTCACCAGAGGTATTAGTCCTCTTGCAACCCCCATACTCACCCCCCACTCCCCTCACATCCACACACAAATATATTCAGGCAGATTTTTATAAACATTTTCAATAGAAAATTTTGAGACTTTAAGGGCAAAAAATTACATTAGAACAAATTTCTTATCCATCTAGCCCAGTTCTCAGTCTCTAGAAATAGACTATATTCCTAGGAACATACATTATCTTTTGTCCATTGTGTCAAGCTCAAACAGTCAGTGATGGATCCTGAGCAGGCCTAACTTGCTTTAAAAGTATACAGAATGATGGGAAATTTCGAATTTATATATGTCTGCCTTATAACACTCAACCCATCAGGAACTAGTTTCTTTTAACCATTAGTCTAAAATAAAATTGTATTTCCTCTTTTACAGGGAATTTGTTTATTTTTCAATAATGTTCAATTTCTAGGTCACCCTTTATGATTTGATACACATTGATTCCAACACGTCTTGCCTTCTAGAACCAATCAATAAGCATTTATTAAATACTTACTATGTTCCAGGTCCTTTGTTAGGTGCCAAAGATATAACTGATCCTTCCCATCCCCCACTAAAAAGGAAAAGAAAAGATTTCTTTTCCTCAAGGATTTTACAAGCTACTTGGTGCTGAGAAGGTGGAGTGGGAGGGGGATACATCATGTCCAGAGATACATAAATGCAGATAATTTCCAAAATAAATACAAAATTATTTCATGAGTGGTCGAGACTGACAACTGTTGCGCCAGTGCTGGTCTTCTGCATCAATTGACATTACAGCTCAGCCATGAAGGGGGGTAGAGATGTCCAGGGTTGGGCATGAGCAAATAGAGCATTTTGGGGGGAACCCAGAGCCTAAGATGCTGCCCCTGCCAAAGGTTACACATGCAAGAGTCCTGCTTTGGTGCCTTCACTTGTTCGTTCCACCTAGAGTGACTTCCAAATAGCTTGTCATATACTCGAGGCATATTTCATGCCCATGTTTACTCAGATATAAATAACAAGATGCCCAGATCCTCTACAAGGACTCAGGGAAGCAGAGGCAAATGTTGCATGGATTGTTCTTTACTTCACTCCTGCCCTGCTCCCCCAAATATACATACACAAACACATGCACACATATGTCTGTATCTCTATCTATACACACATATAAAAACATATATATATATAGATATATAAACACATATATGTTTATTTATGTGTGTATATCACTATTTAGATGTTTGTGTGTATATTTACACGTGCATATGCATGTGTGTATGTTTGTATGTCTATAACATGTCACTGGGTCCCAGAAGCCCTTGAACCAATGCCATAAAATGTCCAAAGTACCAACTGGCTCACCCTGTGAGATACTGAATTGGTATCTCCACCCACCCATCTGTTTTTTCATCCAAGTGCATATAACTAAATGTCTGTCATCCTTTGGTCACATTAGGGTAGACAGCCCACTACTATCTTCACATGAAAGGCATCTATTAATGACACTCTACTCACTTAGAAAAGTGTTGATTGTAACCAGAATTTGGCCTGCATGGAGATTGCCTGGCTATCTCCTCCACTCCTCCCTACTGCTAGCACATCAAACTCTTTAAATCAATACAATTATGATTTATAGATGCTCTCTTTTAGTACATCATTATGTGATATCTTCCAAGAAGGTCGACAAAGTCTGGCTTGTTTAAAAACTTCTTTGTCTTTTATGTCATGGTCCTCATTGCTTGGCCTGCTCCTATACCATTGTCAGCGCTCTTGTCAGCCTCAATAACATGAAACTTTAATGACTACAGAGCTTCCTTCATATGCATTTCATTGGCATGGCCAGTGGCCTTATTATCATTTTCCCAATTTACCAGGTCAGAAGGTTGAATTTCATAGACAACTATTGGATTGACTCAGAGATCAAACATGCCTTAAAAACAATTTACTACAATCCCTTCACTCTCTAGGCCCAGTCACCCTAGACTTTTCCAAAGTCACAAAGGGTAGTAACAGAAGTAAGGAATGAACACCTGTGCTTTTGCTGTAAGTGACTTTTCCACTTTGTCCTGTTGTTATTGTCAGGTATCTCTGATCCTTTGAAAACCCACTTGGGCCTTTGCTGGAAAAGATGCTGGAGTGGTGCGCCATTTCTTTCTCCAACTTATTTTATAAGTGAGGAAACTGGGGCAAACAGGGTTAAGTGATTTGCCAAGAGTCACACAGCTAGTGACTGTCTCTGGCCAGATTTGAACTCAGGAAGATGAATCTTCCTGCTTCAGGCCTGGCACTATCTCTACCAGGACCACTTTTCTGTCCCTATGTGTACATATGTGCACACACACACATACATACACACGTCTCTGTGTATACACACGCATACATGCATGTGTTTATACATACATATATGTGCACATATGCACACACAGACTACACTTATACATGGTCACACTTATGAATGAATCCTTTCCTCTTGGAAATGAAACCAAGTCCCAAGTTTCTCTTTCTAGAGAACAGTATCTTGATGTGGTGGGTAACCTGGAACTGTTTCCCATCTCTTCCATAGCAATATCTTTAGCGTTCCCTGCAAGCTTATAATTTCAGCTACATTAGTTTTCTATTATTGAGTTTCAGTTTAAAATCTTGCTGTGATTTTTTTTTTCCTCTGCTCCCTTCTCATTCTCATCTCTCTCTTTCTCTCCTCCCCCTCCATCTCTAACATTTTCTCCTAAGAAGCTTCTGTTTTACTCATCTATCAGCCTCCTCTTCTCTGAAAGAAAGGACCTTCTGTGTTGGCTTCTGTGTTGGCCTGCCTTACCCACCCCCCATGGCTGCTGGGAGGAAGCTCAGCATCTTTATTCGCTGAAGCATGCTTTCTATGCTTGCTTCCTAGATCAGAGAATAACAGGATTCCAGGCACAGAGTAAATTGGGCTTGGATTCAGGAAAACCTCTATTCAAATTTCTGCTTCAAATGCTTACGAGATGTGCAGTCTGTAGCAATTCACTTCTTCTCTGGGCCTCAGTTTCCTGATCAGAAAAAAGAGGAGATTAGACTCAATGGCCTTTAAGGGTGCTTCCCGCTCCAGATTTATGATGCAGTTTTTTTTTTCCCCCAAACGGATATGTTCTCTAAAGTGGCTTGGAACCTGAAGAATTAGGTTTGAATCTCTATCGCCTTTGGTCATTTAACTCAACAGTATCATAGTTTCTCATTTGTCAGATATAGGTGTTTCACAAGATGATCAGTAAGGTCCCATCTGTTTTGAAAGCCTAGATATTGATCAAAGGCTGAAAGAGACCCAAGAGTTCGAACCTCCTTTTCGTTTTACAGAAGAAGAAACAGAACCACAGAAGGAAAGTTAATTTCCCAAGGTCATACACATAGTAAATGGAAGAACTGAGATTTGAACCTGGCATCTCTGACTATAAATCCTTCCCTCTTTCCATTCAAAAGTCCTTCACCCAGGAATTTTTTTATAAACCATGTCATCCACCTGAGAATAGTAAAGAGGATTATAAATCACCTACTACGAGCCACACAGTAAGCACTTCACTGATACTGTCTCATTTAATCCCCACATGACCCTGCTCCTTAGGTATGGCTATCATTTCCATTTTACAGTTGAGAAAACAGTGCATAAGTGACTTGCCTGGGGTCACACAGCTAGGAACCATCTGAAGCTGAATTTGAACCCAGATATTCTGCACTACAGGTGCAGTGATATATCCATGCCCACTAGCGGCCTCACAGTGATGGATAGGGAAATGAATGAATGGGGGCAGGGATGGAGGAGGGAGTGGTGATTTTAGAGAATGAGGTAAGGACTGATGGTAGTTTGGCCCATGGTGGATAATGTAGCATTCATTGTACATTTTTTTATTCATTTTAAGCTTAAATACAAAATATTAAAAACTTTAGTGAAAAAAGTGTGCATGTGGATGTTGGGGAGGGGTCACAGGTATGATGGGTGGGAAAATGGGAAAAAAAAATGACCTACTTTCAGCACTCAACCCTCAACCGGTGTATTTGTCTATCTGCATACACATACACACATACACACTCACACACACTATCCATCCATCCATCTACCTATCTATCTGTCTGTCTGTCTGTCTGTCTATCATCTATCTATCTGTCTATCTATCATCTGTCTATCTATCTATCTATCTATCTATCTATCTATCTATCTATCTCCCTGTATGTCTATCCAATATCCACACACACGTATATACCTTTATGTATCTGTATATATATGTATATGTGTATGTGTATATATTGCATTGTGTGTATAAGTATATACATGTTTCTATACACATGCATGCATATGTATACACATACATATACATGTTTGTGCATATGCATATACACATGTAGATATAGATGCACATATGTACACATGTGTATGTGCATGTGCACATACACACATATATACATGCATATACTTATAGAGGTAACTTTTCCGTCATGTCTGACTATTTTTTATTCTATTTGAGGTTTTCCTGGCAAAGTTACTGGAGTGATTTTCCATTTCCTTCTCCATCTTATTTTCTAGAAAAGGAAACTTAGGCAAAGAGTGTGAAGTGATTTGTCCAAGGTCACACAGTTAGTAAGTATATGCAGCCAAATCTGAATTAAGTTTATCCTGATTCTAGGTGTGACACTCTATCCATTGTGCC
>JAQQSU010006747.1:0-13424 GCA_028627135.1 Pseudochirops cupreus | reverse complement strand
AATCAGTCTCTCACAATATGCCCACTGTGGAGAGGTTCTGCGTAATTACACATGTACAGCCGTATTTAATTGCTTGTCCTTCCAGTGGGGGTGGGTGATGAGGGAGGAAGAGACAGAATCTAGAATTTGAAGTTCTATAGTCAAATGGTAAAAATATATATGTGTATACATATATATATATATATATATTCATACAATTATTATTATTATTATTAACTACATCCAACTGGGACCTCAGATACATAGGCACTGTACTAGGGAGATCCATCCTGCCCTACTGGAAAGTCAGAGGGGTGATGGGGAAGGACATAGGAGAGAATAGATTGGGGGAGGTTGGTAGGGGAAAGATGGGGAGAAAATTTGTAACTCAAAATCTCGTGGAAATGAATGATGTAAACTAAAATAAATAAAAGTTAAAAAAACATAAAAAAAGAAAGAAGAATAAAAGAATTGGTGTACAAATTTGAGTGTCCATTTGAAATTAAGTAATGTAAGTCTGTATTGGCCCCAGCCAGTCCAATTGTATGTCTTCCTCCACCAGAATTCTGCACCGTTGAACTACATGTAGAAAAGGTAAATAGTGAATGTATCACAGAGTTGAGATTTGCCAAGGTGTTCAGTATCATTAGAAATGACACAAAGGTATTCAAGAATAGAGAATGATGTTTAGTTGAACTTATAAACTATAGGGTCAAGATTGTGAGACTGGGATAGGAACAATGGAAGAGTGACAAGAGGTTAATTGGTGCCAGAGAATAGGTTGAGGAAGAAGGTGAGAAATGGAAGACTACGAGGTTGTGGTGATAGAGCAATTTCAGCATAATGGATCATGTAGGGTGAATAGTTATAGTGGCACATTCATAGGCTTGACTGTTCCTATTTGTGGATGAAGTCAAGTGAAGGTTCAGATGATGAGAGTTGAGGGGTTTGCTGCACTATGACACCAAGTCATTAGGGAGGACACACAACACAATTGTGCTGAAGTGTCCAAGTAGTAGTGTAGGACATGGACCATTGGTGAATACTATAAGCCAGGTGCCAAAATCCTTGAGAAAGGGAGAGGAATTACCAGGAGTATTCTGGATAATTATAACAAAGGTCTTGATAAGGGGGGATATATCTGGATGACATGAATCTCAGTGGAGATGTTATTGAGACATGATAGCAGAGGCAGGATCTGGAAATGGCAGTGAGGAGTAGTAGGTACACATATTCCTTCAGGTCCAATATGTTGGGAGGCATAAAACAAAGTATATACTTGGGATTGGAGAGAGTTAGCAGGTTTCAGTGTTTTGAGGAGTAGGACAGGGAGTCAGATATAAATGATCATAGGATTTTAGCTTTAGAGGCAGAAGAAATCTGAGGGATCCCAGAGATAAGCTTGTGAATCTAACCCTCCCATTTTACAGATGATCACTAAGGCTCTGAGACATTTAGTAATTTGCCTGTAGCACAAAGGTAAGTAGCTAGCAGAGACAGGTTTTCTGCGTCCAAATCCACTGTACCAAACTGCCCCATGAAGAAGACAGAAAGAGGATAAGGAAGAGAGGTATAAGATGAAAGGAATTCTGTTACTGATAGAAAGAGGCTCCCTTAATAAAAGGGTAAGGCAGAGCAGGAGAGGGGTTTTGGAAGTCTAAGGCTCAAGTGGATGGGGATGAGGAGTCAAGGAGTGAAGAAGGAAATTTTCCCTGAATCACAGGAATGAAGAAGCAAGGGAGTTTTCTGGCCATAAGAGGAAGAAGTACCATTTGCCTTAAGCTCCCACCCACTAGGGCCCTATAATTATCTAAGATAGTATCATTTATTCCTTCTGATACCCTAGGAAGAAATGAGACCAGGACATACGTCTGATATAGTTAATAGCTGAAGATCTCAATAAGCCCAAGGGCCTGACTAAAACTTATATTCAGCTCTAGTTTCTTTGTCTTATTCCAGGATTGTAGAAAATGATTGTTGGATAGTTAAAAGATATTCCCTTGTAAGCTCATGAATCCCAAAGCTCTCAGAAGAAGAAAATCCCTTTACAGATTGGAGAAAACAAATAGCAATTATAACAGAGCTCATGGAAAACATCAATGCCCACCAATGTACAACCTTCTCAAGAGATCTCAAGTCAACAAGCTATTGTTAAGCATTTGCTTTGTACATGGCATTGTGCTAAGTCCTGAGGATACAAATACAAGCAGAGAGACAGCCCCTGTCCTCAAGAAGGTTACATTCTAATGGGGGGAAGCAGAAAAAAGAAGCTGAAAAGTGCCAGAGGGAGGAGGAAGACAACCTACCCTTATAGAGCCATGATGGAGAAAGTCCCAAGTGTCAGAAGCAGAATCTAGAAAGGAATGAAGACATGGTAGTCAGCACAGTTTTCTTAAAATAGTTTCTGAGAAGAACCAAATAAGAGCAAAAGGCCACAGAAGTGTACTTCTAGTGTGAAAGGCCAGAGGGAGAATAAGCTTCCAAGATATAGGTATTGTACGAATCTCTACATACTACTGTAACATGACAGATAAAGTATGGAGGGCCAGTAGCAGTGCCCAGAGAAGACTGCACTGGGTGGGGCTCTCAGCAGGGGCTACCTCTCACAGCTCATCAGAACCCAGTGTCCTCCTAGAGCCTAAAAACCAGAGTCCATCTTCCTCCTCTGCAGTTCCCCTTCCAGGTGCATTTACCACTCTTCTTGCAGCTCAGAAGAGTTCCCAGGAAAGATCACCATTAGTCCCTCTTCTAGAAAGAAAAGCCCTCCTATTAGATTTTATTTATGTAAGAAAGAAAAAGTGCTTTGAAGTTCCCTGTGATGGAAATATTAATACAAGGTCAGATCAGAGTGCTTCAAAGCTGACACTTCAATCCTTTTAGATTCCCACAGACTTTTGGTTTAAGCAAAAGAGTCAGCCCAGTCATCAGGAAAACATCAGACTCCTTTCACCATTGAGAAGACCTCAGTTGTTACCAGAGTAGATGAATATGAAACTCGATCTTATTTCCTCTTCCTCTCTAGCTCCTAGAAAGTATATCTCTCCCACACATCCTCACTTCCCACCAGTCTAGAAGCTTGGTGAAAAATAAATGCCCTATTTCCCCAGGAACCCAGGCATCCCTCTGAGGCCCAGTGAGGTGAAACTATTCAAATTGTCTGGGGCTGCTTCCTGGTGCTCTCCATGGTAGGAGTAGACGTGGGAAGCACTCCCCTAGTTGCCACATGTAGGGAAGAGAAAAAGTTACAGTCTTCACTCCAATATATTTCTGTGTGTTCTTGCACCTACACATGTTTGCAAACAGACTTCCAGCTGAGCTGTTTCTTATAAGAAAGAAAGATTTATCTCCCATAAGAGGGTCCTTTGGTCAAGAAAGGCAGCTCATTCTGTAATCGGTCACATGCTGACCCATAGTAACACTAGAAGCTAAACTCAGCCTCTAATTAATCCTCCAATCAAAGATAAACTGAAGCCCACATCGAAGCCCAGGTGTCTTTTACCATAATTGTACTATGGCTAGAGAACTGAAGGTTGTAAAGCCATGATAAATTGTTTTCAGAAATGGCGGCTAACGTGGGATCCATTACTTTTAAATGCAGTCTCTATTAATTAAACAGGCATTTGGAGCTCAACTGGGGCTGCAGGGGAGATATATCTTTGGGAAGAAAACAAAATATTTCTGCAAATGCTGAACCTGGAGTTCATGAGCCACATGGGCTCTTAGGAAATGCCATTTCTGGCAAAAAAAAAAAAGAAGCATGGAATCACAGAATATTGGAGTTGGCAGGGATTATAAAATGTAAAACACAGGATGTCAGCACTGGACAAGACCTTAAAACATAGAAAAGAAAATGTCAGAGTTAGAAGAGGCTTTAGGATATAGAATACAGAATGATAGAGGTGAAAGGTGCCTTAGAGATAAACTATTCAAGACTAGCCTTGTTCCTGTTGCAAAGGAAGAAACCCTAAGAAATTCAATGGGATATAGAAGAAAGAATATTGGATTACACAGCTAATGTGGACATATGTTTTGCATGGCTTCATATGTATAAATGGGTATTATATTTCTTGCCTTCTTAGTGGGCGGGAGAAGAGGTGCAGGGAGCGAGATAATTTGGAATTGAAAATAAGAATAAAAGTGAAACGAAGTTTTAATAAAAAGCAGAGTTAGAACTCAGAGTTAATCAACATGTGTTTGTATTTCTAGCTCTGTTCTTTCCTATGTCTATGACCTTAAGCCAATTTCTCACTCTGGGGTTTAGTTTGCTAATCCAATGTAATAGATGTAATCAGGAAAACCCATTCATTTGGCTCTGGCTAGCTTACACTCATGACACATGGACTGAGCTCCTCTGGTAACTTCTGGGAACACAACTTGTTTAGTTCTGAAGGACTTAGTGTTTTAGGGTGATGAAATGTTCCCTTGGTTCCTCTGTAATGTATCAGGGGGAGGTGAATGAATCAGGGAAGATTAGCAACCCTGAACTAAGAAAAACTACACATTTGATAGACATTAAAAGGAGTGACAGCTCTGGGGGTTCTTTTTTTCTTTTTCTTTCTGCATACACACACACACACACACACACGCACAAGTACACACACCCTGTCACTTTCTTAAACTTCTTATGAAGAGTAATGTGGGTGATTTCTTCTTCCCTTTCCGTACCATCAGCAGTTATGGTGACTTTGAACACATATGCTGACCAGGTAAGCTGAACCTAGCCTTGGGTTTCTGGCTGCCTTTTCTGCTTTGTATCTCTTTTCTTGAACACAGATAACTGAGTGATGATCCTGAAACTGAAATTTCCAGCCTTGAAAGCAAACTTTTGAGTCTGAGAGGTTGGAAACTCCTGGATGCCTCAGCTGGTTCCTCCTTTATTTACTATAGTGCTTTTTGGAGGAGAATTTGACCATCAACACAAGAAGATCAATTTCTGATCCAGTTGGTCAAAAGACACTTACCTTGAGGGAGCTGTGTAAACATTCCTACAAATGGTTTCATGCTTAATATTTTAGGTATCAACCTTTGGGAGATAGTATGTTATACTACTACTGCTTGCTTCAGTGTTCGTCAAAGTGTGTTTGGAATTCTTTTATGTTTTTACTATTTCTTGTGTGTGGAAGAAATAAATAGCTGCCCTATATCTGGTTCTACATTGCATATTGAATATTTTCTTAATTTTGAAGAAAACACTGCATATAAGCCAAAACTAAGCTCTAAGATTTTTTTCTCCTTTAGTAGCTAAGTGGCACAGTGAACCTGAAGTCAGGAAGACCTCAATCCAAATCTGGTCTTAGATACACATTAGCTGTGTGAACCGGAGGAAATCATTAGACGTCTGTCTCCCTCAGTTTTCTTATCTATAAAATGGGTCTAATAATAGCACTTCTGTCCCAGAATGTGGGGAGGATCAAATGAGATAACTATAAAGTGCTTATTACGGTGCCTGGCACATGGTAAGTACTATGCAAATGTAAGCTATTATTACTATTATTCTCAGGGAGGTACATGAAAAGCCAGAGACAACGTGCAGAGCAGTCTCTCTTTAGAACAGGACTGAATCATGATCTCAGAGGTACAGGGAGCATTTTGAGAATGAGAGGGTGATCAAGGCATACTCCACTGAGCAGATCCACATAAAAGGCAGAGGTCAAATTAGATAATCTCTAAAGTTCTTTCAAACTCTAAAATCCTGTGATTCTAGATGAGTTGATTGAGACATGATAGCTAAGTGAATAAAAGGTCTGGCTGTGCTACTTACTAGTTGTATGACTCCAATAAGCCACTTGACCTCTCTGAACTTCTATAAGAAGGGATAATAATAATACTTACACCATGCACTTGACAGTGGTATTTGAGGAAAGCACTTCATAAAGCTTTGAACACTGTAGAAATGTAACACTTTATCCAAATACAAGCAGCAAACTAATGCTAGAGCTTGTACAAGTCTGTACTCCCTGTGTGCCCATGGGGCACTACTAGTAGGAAAGAAAAATATCAGAATTAGTTAGAAAATCTCCATAAACCTCAATGGCTTTGTTATTCACCCTGAACACATTTTCTTACTTTCTGTTTAATCAATGACACTATGTGTTTATTGCCTCATATTTCACTATGTGGTAGAGATTATTGCTTGAATAAGTCTTAGTGAATTGGAAATGCACACAAAGGAATCAAATGAACACTTATTAGAAGGACACATTTTCCTTGCACTGAAATAAAATCTATGCATAATCTGAACAAATCAAATTCTCTCATATATTTCTTTTTTTAAAAAAAAAGAGCAATAATTGAACAGTTCTGGCAAAGCAGTGTGATGGAGTAGAATGAGCACTGGACTTGGAATCAGAGCAGGTGAGTTTCAATACCATCTCTGCTACTTACCAGCTGTATGGGCAAGTCATTAAATATCTTAGGGCATCTCCACCTGCGTGGCCTATAGACATATCAAATCCACATTTCCCAAACATAATTCTTTATATCCCCTTGTCCAACATCTCTATTTTCTTTGTATGGGCCTGCTGTCATTCCAGTTAAACAGGTGCATAACCTTTGAGGCATCCTAGAATCTTTGCTCTCCCATAAGTCCCACTTTGACAAGGGAAGCTTCTTAGCCATTTGACCTCCTTATCTTATATATCTACCCTTTTCTTTCAACTCACATAGCCTCTACTCTAGTTCAACTTTTTTAAGCCAATTCTTACTTGGACTATTGCAAAAACCTAGAAATTGGATCTGCTTGTTTCTACTCTTTACCTCTATATTCAATCCTCTGCATAACTGCCAAATTGATATTCCCAAAGTACAGATCTGATCATGTCAGCCCCTACTTAAAAACTGCAATGATTCCTTATTTTTTCTAAGATAAAATTCAAAATACTTAGCTTGGCATTTAAAACATTCCAAAAAATGACTCCCAATTATCTCTGCCCAATATTTTACCACTTATATCTTCTACTTTCATTCATACTGCATACTCTTGGTTCCAATCAAATTGACCTGTCTGCTGCTCCATGTTTACCTTATACCTTCCATCTTCATGTCCTTGCATAGGATTGTCTCCATTTCCACCTTACTTTGAACTGATAAGATCCCTAGCTTTCTTCAAAAAACAGCCCAGGTACTACTTTTTGTTTCAGATCTTTCTTGATCCCTACCTCATTTATAGTTCTCTCTCCTTTTTGAAATTATTTTATGTTATTAGTGTACATTTTGTACTTAATTATCTGTATAATTCTCATAACTCCCAGTAAAACATTAAGGCAGGGATACTTTAAAATATTCATTGTATCCGTGCTTCTCATATAGTAGACATTCAATTGAATGTTTGTGGAAAGAAAATTAAATGAGGAGTTTAGGCCAGCAGACTTCCAAGTTCCCTTCCAGCTTTTATAACCTGTGTTTCTAAATTCTCTTCTTAGCATTCTCTCAGTCCTGTAACTCTAGCTCCTCCTTAGCCTTTCAGGATCTGGGCTCAAAGACCCATGAGTTCTTTAAAGCCTCAGGAATGAGCTAGCCCAGAAGGCCATACTCCTGGTTAAGAAGAACATCTAAAGAAGTCACTGTTAACCCTTGACAAATTATCTCACAATTTTTCACTAGATTTATGGTGGTTTATAATGGCAAGCACAGAAGTAGTTCACACCTTGTTTCAGCTATTGAATTAACACCTTTTTTCAGTTCAAGTTTCTTTTGAGCCTTGTACCAAGTCTTTTAAGAAGCAGAATGTGTGAACCCCACAACTTATGAACCCCAGAACTTGGGAACTCCTGGGGAGGAGATAATAACTATATAAGGACAGCCCCAGGGCTAGAGACAAGAAGAATTGAGAAGAGGACTCCTGTGGTAGCAAAGTCAAGAAGGAGAAAACTTGTGGTATTCTGGCACTCTGTTTGTCTGTTCTGTTTGTGTTGGTGTTTGTGATACTTTGTATAGAAGCCCTGGGACCTTGCTGGAAGCCCTGAAAGAGGATTTTCTGTTTGGGTGTTTACAGAAGTCCTGAAGGAGGGTTTTAGAGGTCCTGGGACTTTACTGATGATTTGTGCTGACCTCTTGGACCTTGTTTGTGGGTCTGCGTTGATTTCTATGTTGATGATTTGTGTTGAGTCCTCATACCTTGTTGGTGGGTCTGAATTGATTTCATAGGCAGATAGTGAATTGATGATAGTGCCAGCAATGTTTATGAATATTATTGTGGCTCTGTCAAGCTCTGCATTCCCAGAAACAGGAACTGTGAGGGACTTGAGGTGGACTGGACACTGATAACTTCAATATAGAATGGGAACTGGATGAAGAACTGGACAAGGAGCTGGACAAGGAATTGGGAGCTGCCTGCCTTTGAACCGAGGTGACAGTTGGAGCTGGGGCCATGGAAGAGGAATCATGGAAGCTGAAAGCCAGCCTTGCATCAAGCTGAAAGAAGACTTTGCTTGAATACTGTGTACTGACTGAGAAGATTATGATTTTCTGTGACCTAGGGGTGGAGAACTTTGACTTTTGTACTTTGTGATTGAATTAAGGATTTTATGAATGACTAAATGAATGTACTTTGTTTAAAACTATGTGACCACTTTTGTGAAAACTATGTGGCCATTTTAGTGATACATTGTTGGGTTGTGACATAGTGAATGTTGTATTTTGATTTTCTGTGATAAATTGTAATATTCTGAATATTGTATTATGATTTTCTATGAATGACTTGCTATGATTTGTTATTGAATGAATAGAGTGTTCACTAAACTAAGTAATCAGAACTTTGAAAGCTGTTTGCAGCAGCATTCTTCTGGAAAGCTGCATGTGCTTGGCTTTATATGGTTCCAGTGGGTTCTCTTTGGTTCTTGTTTTTCCTTTCATATATCAACATGATATAATTACTTCTCCTTGTCATACAAAATGCATTTCTAGGATTTAGTAAACTTCACTATCTGCCTTCTTAACTTGGAATGACTGAGTTCCCTTTGCCAACATTGCATTTGAACAGAAATGTAGCAGCTTTTATTTATCTTCACTGGCTACATTTGTCGTTGAGTGTAACTTGTGCATAGGACTTCGTTGCTCACTTTTATAGCCATTGAAGGTCTGGGTAATTGGTCATTTTATTCATTCCTAAGGCTTCAACTAAAATCTGTGGAAGATTATTTCCAAATCTATATATCTGGGCTTGACCTCTCTTTTAAGTATAAAGTGTGTATGAAAGGGAGGGATAAAGGAAGAGGGAGATCATTTTGATGAGTTGTCCCCATCAATTTGATGAGAGGATAAGACATGAACCTTTGCAAGAAGGGAATCTCTCCATGGAAGCAGACATAGAAAACTCCTCCTGATTGGTTTTAACTCAGGGAGAAGGATGCCTGTCAGATGATTGGTCAGAAGGGATGTTCTTCTTTTTTTCCTGTAGCACATAAAAGTAAGTTTTGAAATGGCTTGTCCATTTTCTTCTCTCTTAGATTATCCACACCATATTCAGTAAGATAGGAGAAAAGGGATTCCTCCTTCCCCCTACCCAAGGGTAGAAAATGTCAACTTGCATGAGAAACTCATAGCAAGTGTCCTGTGCTTTCCCAGTCAGTCCTAAACTGACTTTTCCATTTTTTCAGTCCAAAGTTTCATACTGCCCAACTTCCCTGAATTCAAAAGTCAGGTACAAACCACATAAAGAGAGAAGATTCCATCAACAAAGTGAGATTTGGAAAAGGATGAGTACTGATGTGCACTTGGAGAACTAAAGCCATTTTACAGGGGACCAAGTTTAAAGAATATTTTATGACCTCTTAGGAAGGTGTTAGGGAACATGTCTATCTAGGTAGATGCCCTTCCGATAAAGGTTCAAGTCTTATATCTCATCAAGTTTACCTAGGTAATAGATAAGGAATTTATCAAATTAATGAGTAGCTTCCCCTTATCATTTAACCCTCATTACATTAGCTGTAAACATGCAATTCCACCTTCCTATAGGAAATCTTCATCTTTCTCCAACTGTAACTTAGAACTCAACGTTTTAAAATTCATTATCTTTTCCCAAAACTCCTCTTCCTTCTGGTTACATTATTTCTATCTATAGAACCACCTCTGGGGATCTAGCTTGTGTCCACATAGGACTCTTCAGCTGAGAGTCTTCTTCACAGACATACACATACATTTATGTGTGGGTATATATGTATGTATGTATATATGTAGGTATATGTATATATGCATATACATATATAGTGTATGCGTGCATGTGTGGGTATGTGTGGGTATTATTATTATATTATATTATATTATATCATAATGTGAACCCTTTAGAGGATTCACATGATCCACTAGAAGTAGGTAGAGAATAGTTCTGTAGGATGAAAAGGTCTAGAATTAATTAATAATTCAATGGATGAATTAATGAATGAATAGGGCCAGATGTATTAACACTTTCTCAGTAGTACACATGCACGCATATGATGGCTGATGATCTTTGAGGTCTGTAAGACTGATTTTAAAAGATCACATCTCCTCATCAGAGTTTAAGCTTCTTTAGTTATTTCAGATAGTTAGAATTAGCATAGCAGTGAAGAAACAGTCACATTTTGACTGGACATCAAGAGAGATGGCATCATAGTGAGCTTCATTGCCCTGCACAGATGATAAGAACCTCATTTGCCCAAGTCATTTAAATCTAGACTAAAACAACATTAGCAGATTGCCAGGGGGAGCAATCATCAACTGGCCTCAAGTCAAGATGACCAGAAAGAACTTTCTCAGTCATCTTGGATAACTGAGAGTTTAAATGGCAAGTCATGCTATTTGCCATCTGCTTAGACTCTACTACAAAGGGATCATCTGAAGCTTTTCCAGTCTGAGTGGAAAAAACAAACTCAATTTAAGAAATATACTTTGTACCGTTTCATTCAATTCTCAAAATAAGGAGGACGAGGAAAAGAAGTAAGGGAAGCAATAGTCTTTCTACATTTTAAGGAAAGTGATATCTTATATGTAATATTGTGCCCAAGGCTTGGCACATTTCAGGAAAGAAATTGAAAAACTAGAGTGTGGCAAATCAGTTCAAGCATTCATTATGTCCTTACTATGTGCCAGACACTGAGCTTGGTGCTGAAGATCCAAAGACAAAATGCAACAGTTTCTGCTCTTAAGGGCCCTATGTCCTAAGATGCGAGACAAGTACATAAAAATATGAAAAAGATTAAAAAATACAAGTTAATGGAGAATATATAATACTACTATAAAAATAGGAATGGGCCAGGATGTAAAGAGCTATGACTGCCAAATAGAGGAGTACTTATTTGATCCTAGAAGGTTTGAATAGCCACTAGAGTTTGGTGGAGAAGTGAAATAATGAGACAAATGCTTTAGTAAAATCACTTTGGAGGTCGTATGGAGGACAAATGGGATTAATAAACATGTTATCTAAGGATTAATAGAAGAAACTAGGGGTGTTTATCTTTGGACAAGATTAGGCTTGGGAGAAATGGAGGGATATGATTGCTGTCTTCAGATAGTTGAAAGACTGCCATATGGAAAGAGTGGATTATATTTGTTCCATGTAATTCGGACATAGATAACTAAGGCCAAGAGAATGAATTATAGAGAGGCAAGTAGTTGACCAATGATAAAGAAAAATTTCCTAGCAATTAGAGTTGTTTACAAATGGAATGGGCTACCATAGGTTGCAATGAGTTCCTCATATTGATATGTGACCTCTATTTATAGGATAGGCAATACCTTGTTAGAGATGTAGAGGGGATTACTACTTTAGGTATAAATTTGACCAGATAGTATTTTGAAGATGCTAACAATTCTGAGATTTTAGGAATTTATGAAATAATAAGATTAGTTCCATTCAGCAATGTCCATTAAGGAAATTCATATATTCTAATTTTGTCATTGCAAAGAAAGGAGCAATGATTCATTGTGATGGAAAGACCAATGAATTGGAAGTCAAAATGTCTGATTTCTTACCCCAGTTCTTCTGCCAACTAGACCTGTGATTGTGGGCCTTTTGGTCCTTAGTTTCCTAATCTGTAAATGAAAGAGTAAGACTAGAAGATCATTAATGTCCATTTCAGCTCAGAAATTTTGTAATATTTTCACAAATCCTCACTAGACCCCCTTAGCAGATTATTGCAAACATTGTTAAGGGATTATTAAGACCATTCAAGCATCTGGAAAAGAAATTGTGTGTATGTGTGTGTGTATACACATATGTGTACATACGTATGTAGAGGTATATGTATATGCATGTTTATGTATATGTGTACAAATGTACAAATGTTTATAAATGTCTATATTTAGGTGTCTTCAGTTCTTCAAGCACTTTTTAATGAGCACTTTTAAAAGAATGTGTGAATCTGAATTATATAGGAGGTAACCACAGTGAGCAATGATTAACTATGGAACACTTTTTTTTAATTTTGATTTATTCTTTAAAAAAATCAAGTGTACTTCCTGGGTGTTCCAGGAGAATAGACTCAAAGGAGCTGCATGCAGTAAAGAACCCAGCATTCTAACACCCACTGCCTTGCACGAAATCACTTTGAAGCTCCTGATTGACCCAGCAAGAAGTTCTCAAGACCTCTGACTGTTGGCACATTTCTCTGAAGGATGGAAAAATACAGAACAAAAAGGCTGCTCTTTAGGTTGTTAGCCAAGGACGCCAGTACTTAAAAGCTGAGTGGGAGAAAGAGACAGAGACAGAGATAGAGACTCACAGAGAGAAACAGAGACAGAGAGCTAGAGACAGATATGGAGGCATACAGTGGTTCCTGATTAAATATAGCAAACATGAAATTTTTTGGGGGGGAGAGTCATGATTCACCTCCATTAAGAATATAGATGAACATGTGTATATACATGTGAATATATACATGTATGTATATGTGTGTATATATACATACATATACACATATACTGGTTATTTGATACTAACACCAAGTTAGTCTTTAATTAGGAGGTTCTAGAAATTATTTTGGTGAAAGATGTCCAATCTAGTTATCAGACGCATCAGACTCAGACTCTCTCACATACTAAAACATGCTCTTTGGATGGTATCTGTAGCTACTTTATATTAGAGTGTGAATTATAGAATCCTATATAAAAAGGGATGGTCATATTAGCACAACCTTCTTCACAAGGTTCTTATGGGGAAATATTTTGTCAACTTAAAGTGCTAAAAACTGTGAGAAGCAGTATAGAAGTGCTATGGAAATATTAGCTACTACTACCTACTAAATACTCCTACTCCAACTACTATTATTACTACCTACTAATTATTATTGCTACTACAACTACTACAACTACTTTTTTTCTTTTCTTTTCTTTTTTCTTTCTTTCTTTCTTTCTTTATTTTTTAAATTTTTTTTGAGTTACATATTTTCTCCCCGTCTTTCCGCTGCCCACCACCCCAAAACAGCCATCCCAGTGTTTTCCCCTCCCCCAGTCTATTCTCTCCTATGTCA